>JAKSZP010008388.1:0-66850 GCA_022478985.1 Massospora cicadina
GGGTAAGAGTAATCTTTTTAAAGGCACCTTGATTTCTCCTTATGAGGGCAGATAGCAACAGAGACAACAATGGGATCATTTTTGATCAGCAGATGGATTTTACTATATAAACCTTTAGGAATTTATAAAGTGATATCCACTCAAACCAGGGCCTGATAGCCTGGTTTAATAGTGCATTTATGTCCAGCACGGAGTAAAATCCTGTTGGAATTTAAAAAAAATCTGCTGAGGTAGATTTATAGTAGGTTGACAGTCTTTTCAATAGCTAATGGAAGCTATTCCCTCCTTGGACTCAAAATTCACATTTAAGGAATGTTAAGAGGTAAAATCAAGATGGTGTGGAGATTCAACATTCTTTGACTCCAGCAACCATGAAGGCACAGTATCCATGTCGTCACTTAGTATGTAGTATAAACTTGATGAAAAATCCGTCATGTTCTATCCAACATATGTAATGCAACCTTGGTGGGGTTAACTGAACGCTCATTAACCATGCCCTCTAGGACACGTTCATCATCTAGGGAATTCTTTAGTATAGAACAATTGTCCTTTTGTCTCCCTACATCTAAGGAATAATTCTCAAATTTAGCTTTAAACTCATACATTCTCATAAAAGAGGTACCAATAAGCAACTCAAAATTGTCATGAGGTAAAATGATGGTCAGAGCAGACAACAACTTGGTGCAAAAACCTAACAGTAATAAGCTATACACTTCTAAGGAGGTAGCAGCAGTAGGTCCCGCGGTGCCATATTTTTTATTATGGGCAATATTGGGCATAGTCTCCAATCTCTTCATTAGCATTAAAGAAATTAAGTTGATGGGTGCCCCACTTTCCAAAGTTGCCCAAACTGGTATGCAGTAAACACTAATATCAACTAAGTACACTCAGCATGATTGTCTGAGCGGTGAGCATGTGAATGTTAAGGGTATCTTCTTGACTCAGGTAAATAAATAAAATATGTTCTCTTGTAGCACCAAATGTGTAGCATACTCATATGTTGTATCCATAGGGGACATTCTGCTGATGAGTTAGTGCTCTATTACGTTTAAATCATTAATTGGGATGTTCAAACTTTTTGTATGTAGAATATCCCTTTTCTAATCCACCAGAGCTTTTCCCAAATCCTTGTTGGTGGTAAAAGTCAGTAAATGAATGCTTGTCTTTTCTTAGGCTGGTATTAGAAGCGCTGAAGTAAGGGTGCTTTGTTGAAGGTGTTTTTCATTTTAGTAGTAGTACTGTAGTTTAAAATGGGTAACATGGTTTCTCTTGTAATAAGCACTAAATGTTGCAATTGGCACTTAGGTGTTGATGTACAACTGCACAGGTTGATTACTTTCTTAATAAACTATAGGGAACTGTATGATGACAGGACTCTTAAAATAAGAATATAAGACTTTGTTGTTAAAGATTTTCAATTTAACTGCAGAGATCAGCTAGTTGAGTTAAAGATCCCCTTTCAAATTTCCATTTACATCATGATAAACGACACAATAAAGTACCAAGCAGTGCATAAATATTTGGGAAAATAGTAGAAATCATTGGCTTGGAACTTTAGGGACAAAAAAGCCTTAATAATTGCTTTTTATGCTGGTGGGGAAAGGAAGAAAATATAACAGTAAATAGGAAGTTTTTTATAATGCTGTGAAGTCCCATAAAAAATAGTAAGTGATTCAGGAAATATGGCTGGCAGGCTGGGAAAAGATCAACTCTCAGGAGATATCTTCATCATGGGCAAGAGCAAAATGATAGTAATCTAATATTATCCATCCCTTCTACATATAAAAATGCGGGCACAAAGGCAAGAGAATCCGCTATGAACTTAATTCAGTGTATTGACATCAGCATTGTAATCTGGCATAAATACTTCAACAGAGTAATATTGGCATCAAGGCCCAAGAAATTGAAACCTTCATCTTAAATAAAGATTAAATATTTAATAAAATATTTGAATGGTTAATCAGACCAAATCACAACATTCTCTTCTTCCAATTTAGAGAAGATTGAAGGGATCTACAGGGATGCTGTCAAGAGAGTACCTGTAACTCTCTTGTTTCATGAGAGGTGGTGTGTAATGCACAGCCACAAAACCAGGGAACAAGTTGCTAATAGTAGATGAGTGAGAGAACCTTGAAAGGTGCTGGGACACAGGGGACCCGAGGACATGGTGTACAAGATTATATAATTAACTAAATATACTAAAAATGTGAGAACTTGATTAGACCCCAGGGGGAGTCCATCACCATGTGGAAATCAGCATCTGAGTTCTTAGGTGCTTTGATTTGATGAGATCCAGGCTTTTCAAGGTGGGAACCAGAATCATAAATAACTTAGATAAGATATAATGATCTATATAGTTAGAAATCTCCTCAAGAATGTCTGCAAAGAGGTTAGACCAAGGGACCATCTGATAAAAATTGAATGAACGTAGTTTATTACTAAAACTAAGGTGATAAAGAAAGAAGGTAGGTATCAACATACTACATATAAAGAAATAGGATACCATTTTCCATCAGGTGAGGCACTGTGTCAAATCAGATTAACATGCAAACTACCATCCTTTATGCACTATAGCTCAAGTAAGCTCACATGTGGGTGATTGACTGCAATTTTCTTGTCAGATTTGCCAATATGGTAAACTAAATGGGACTCAAAGCCCCATTTTTAAGTAAAAGTAACGCCCCATCATAAGTTTATAAAATAACTGGTGCACCACAGAGCCTATAATGTAATGCTCCCACAACCATCATGCACCTCCCCAAACCAACTTTGGCATATTTTGCCCTTACCCAGCATTGTTCCAAAGTGTGCTTAAGGTCTGAAAGGTTCACTAGCTTGATCACCTTGGCCTCTTCACGATCAGCCTAACTATTACAATTTGTCACTATTATTAAGTCATTTAACCATGAAAGAGGTGGTTCCATCTAGGGGCAACCGGAGGGGCCCAGAGCACCATCCACCTTTGCCATTTTGTCCAAATTAAGGCATGAGTGCCTGAATCCTCGGTCATATTTAGCCAGAACATATCAGATTGGTTCAATTGTATCCTGGATTAGTAGCCCAAAATATCTAGCTCAACTCAGAGATGACCCCAAACAATCCTTAATTCAAAAGAATACATGCAACACTAAACATTCCAAATTGAAATCACTCCTTAATCCATCATAATGATTTTACCCCAAAAAATTCAATTTCTCCCTAAAATCATCAACTCTCCTCTAGACCAACCATTTGTCACATGCTTTGTGGGTACTAGGCCTCAGAATTAATTTATGTCCATCTAAATTCTACCCTCCCTGATAGCAACAGACCCTAGAAGGGTCTGTTGCCAGTTCAATTTTATCTTTTAAATTTTCTTAATAAAACGCTGCCATTCTCCTCCTTGATTAAATGAAGATTCTCTCCATTCACAAAATTCCTTGTTGAAGGTTTCATTTAATCCAGTGACTGGTTCTTAGTTAAGAACAAAAGTGGATTTGCAGTTGTCTATTGTATGGAAACATTAGACTAACAGATGGGTTTTTCAATAAAGCTCCAGAATTTAAGACTGAAGACAGTATACTTCCTGTCAAACCTATTATAATGGCTAACTGCTCTATAATTTCCTTGAAAAACATAGCAAATTTCTTAGATATAGTACACCAAAAGTATTCTTTATGAGGAGGTTTTATTATATTATTAAAACTAAGTTGAAATACAAAATACCAACTACTAACTGTAACTCATGAAAGCTGTCCTTTTTCTGCCAAATTCAATGATTTAAATAGTATCACTTTTGCTTTAGTGCATCTTTACCTTCCTTTCATCTCCTTGCACCACTAACAAACCAGTGGATTTTGGGAAAGGTTCTGAAGTTCTTCCCCATAGATGAGGATTCCTGCTGTACATCCAGATCCACCTCTGTAGTTGAATTCTTTTGAGGTAAGTAAATAGTTCTAAGACAGCACTTCTTTGTCATGGCTCAATAACATGATTGAGTGTACCAACTGTAAGGTAAAGCAGGTCGTCAGGAGGCTAAAAGATTAAATTGCACTGCCTTCCTGACCTAAAACATACCCTGTACTAACGCTGAGTGCAGGCGATATATGCCCAGGTTGGTCCTGGGGATTTTCATGATGTTCAGCCTTGCGTTACAGCAAGGGAGTTAAAATGCACCAGCTATAACACTAATAATGACAGTTCAATTTGGTTGCTTGACAAACGGTGTTCCAAAACCATTCAATTTTTAATATAAAAAAATTGGTTAAGCCTTACCTACAATCATTAACTTGAGTTTGGTTAATCTCAAGTTAGAGTACCCTGAACAATTGTCAGACATTTTTTCTCTCAGCTGCAGAGGAATAATGTTTTGTGTCAAAATCTGCCAAAACGAAGAAATGTCAGCCATTTACAAGTTTTTGATGACCCAACTTGCAATTTTAATAATAAACCCAAAAATATTGGGGATATTGGCCAAAAGGCCCTGGCCAATTCTCAGTGGAAACCCCATTAATTGGGGCAACACCAGTTCAAAATCTGTATGGGCACTAACTGCAAAACAAACAATCGGATTTTGATGACCATATGATGGACTTTGGGGCAACCAGTGGAAGGTTCTTCCCCAACCATCACCAAGTCCTTCACACCACCTAAGCGGGGGCCACCCCTTTTATAGGCGTGGCAGAGGTCCCCCAAGGTGAAAGTAATTTCTCTAGTGGTGATTGGTGCAGTACATCAAAGCCTTACTGCATGGGTACATCCTGCCCTAAACCCCAATTCTCATTTCCCAAAAACCTAATTCACTTCTCCCACAATCTGATAGGAGAGTTTCACTTAGTTCCTAATTTGGAAGGCATCAAAGCTATTCTGAAACTATCCTCAGATTCCCCCAACCCTCAAAATCAGTTAAAAAATAGATTGGGCGGATATTGAAGGGATTACTTTTTCTTTGACTCCTGCTCTCCTAATATTTATTTGAGGCAAGCCAACCAGGGGATGGATATTACTGAAATAGAGAAAGAAAGTATTGACATGAAACCTGAGCAGGGTCAACTCTGTCATAGAAAGTTTTTTCACCTCCAGATTGGGACTCAGCTTTTTCTGGTTAGATCATGGGTAAGGTTTTCGTGTTATTATACCTACTAACCGCCAATAGCTTCCTTTGGCTGGCACCCCAATTGATGTGTGAAGGGCGGGAATCGAACCTGCAACCTTCAGGTTGGTAGCCATACGCCCTTCTAACTTGCCTTCCACCCCTTCCCACTCTCCTAATAAAAGCGATAAAATTCAAGTTTTTATTAGTAAATGTTGATAAATTTTCTTAAAATCTTTTGTGGGATCCAGCGGCATAAGCACCAGCGAGCACCCATAAACTGGATTACTACAAATAGGTGCTCACTACAGAGGTCCCCTGTACACTAAAAGAATTGTCAAAAGTGGAGGCTACAACCATGAGTAACCCTCCTACTTTTCCTCTTCACATGAAATCCCGTTTAGTTGCTCTTGAAACGCAACTAACAAGCGCTCTTTCCCGCCTCAACGAACTTGATCAGCGCCCTATAACACCACTTTCTAAAGACAAATATATCAGTGGTGAAGGAAACATTGATACGTTTTTGTATGTTTTAGGAGCTGCTATGCATGGTACAACTGATATGCAAAAAGTACAATACATCCTTCCCTGTTTAAGCCACCTAGCTCAAGAGATGATAGTTCCTAACCTGAACCCTTCGCTCACTTGGGCAGAGGTGAAGGACGCTCTTCTGGATGAATTTGGATTAAAGCAGAGTTTACATAGGGAAAAACAGGCGTTTAAGCGCTTTAGCATGTATGGGAGTGAATCACTCATTGCCTTTGCTAGACGATTTTACCTTGCTGTACAAAGGTTATCAACCTCTAACATGCTACCCTTGACGATGCTATCGCCGCTTTGTTAACAGTATTCTCTTCCCAGCCCACTTTGGCCAGGCATATCATCTCAGTGAAACGCCATTTCAGAAGTATTGTGATCTAAAAGAGGCTTTAGTAGATGTTGCTGAATTTTATTCATGTGTAACTCCAGAAGAAGCTGAGGTGAGATCTTCAGCTCTTACCATTGAGGAGCTACCGCCTGTTAAGCAGTTGGGAGTGCTTCACCTGTGCCTATCCTCCCTACAAAACCTGCTCCCCCAGTGCAACTTAACAAGGTTATCACTCCTTCTAATGAATCAAAGCCCTGCAAAGTTTGTAACAATCATAAGGCCATACCAGCTCACTAAAGCTGCTGTGCCTACCTCTCCAGTTAAGCTGGTAATGCGCGCTCCAAGGCTACCCAATCTTCTGTAGCCATCCCCTCTACTTTCATCGCAGCCTTATCCGTTGTTGCAAATAACCTCAGGGAGAAATATGAAGGGGGTTATGATGACGCTGGTTACTACATATTGGGAGCCCCCGCGGAAGTAGAAGTGCCTGATCATTTGAACGTTGGAGGAGTAGATGAGTCTACCATACCTGAGGAAACGTACCTCAGCCAAATTCTAGGGTTTCCAAAAATTATTGACACTGCCAGCGATGGTGACCAATTATTAGCTGGCTTGATACGCCCTCTTCAGCGGGTTTATCCCTTAAAGTTCATCATGGATAAATACTCTGAGACTTCTAAAAAGCTAACCTTTACCCTTTGGATTAAGGAGTTTTTATCCTTGTCACCTAACTTTGGAGGAACGCTTACTAAGATTGAAGTAGTCATTCAAAAAGTACATATAATGGCCATCCTGGACACAGGCTCCCCAGTCAACGTGATTTCCACTAAGCTGATTAAGAAGTTAAAGTTAGCGCCTGACTTGGAGTACACACAAGAATTTGAGACCGCTGGCCCCCACAATACCCATGCTATTGGGGCATACTCTTCCCTTCCCATTCGAATTGGGAAGCTTATCCTATCAGCCCTTGCTGAGGCTTTAGACAACAAGCATATGATATGCTCATCGGCACTCAATTTATGATTGAGTATGAAGGAACAATCAACATGAAGCAAGGGGTCCTCTCATTACTCAACTATGAAGTTTCTTTAGTATTATCTAATAAAGAACCCAGCAAGCATGAATACTCTTGCCTGGTTGAATGCCCCTTCTCATCTATAACATTGCCTTATACCACTTCTGGGAGTAACACAAAAAAATTGCCTGAATCAGTGGATGCTAAGGAGGGTATACCGTTTTATGCTGCAGATGAGATTATGATTAAGCCTGGTGAACAAATAGTGGTCAACACTAAAATCACACTACAAATCCCACACCATTGCTTGTTACACCTCTTAAGTATTGAGTGTGTTAGCTCCTTGGAGCCTCGTGTATTGCCTGGAATACTAGACCCAGCCTATCAGAGGCCAATTACCATCCTACTGGGAAACCTCACTGGGAAGGACATGATCATATGGAAACACCAGAAGATTGGCAGAGGTTTCTACTCCCTGTAGAGGACATCGAACACATCCACTCCATTGGCTCTATGGCGGATTTGGGCTTACCCATGGACAACATGGTGTGTACCTTGCCAAATGTGCATATTTCGGATAATCTAATCCCAGAGGAGTTGGGGAAAGTTCATACCTTGATGGACGAATATAGTGACATCTTCTCCAAACTGGATACCAACTATGGCCAAATGAAGGGCTGATGCCACTCCATTGATGTGGGTGTTTCCCGGCCTATTAGGTCCAAACCTTACCATAAGTCAAAGGCGGAGGGGCAACAAATGAGGACGCAACTCCAGCAGCTATTAGATGCGGGGTTGCTTGTTCCTTCACAAAGTCCTTGGTCATCACCTCTTTTACTAATTAAAAAGAAAAACGGAGGTCATTGGATAGTAATGGATTACCATCAGTTAAATAGCCTCATTAAAAAGGATAGCTATCCTATCCCTCGCATTGACGACGCCCTGGATCAACTCTCTGGCTCTAACTTCTTCTCCTCCATGGACTTGGCTGGTGGCCATTGGCAAATGGACCTTTCTCCTCAAGATCAAGAGAAATGCGCTATTATTTGTAGTGAAGGGCTTTTTTCAACCCACACGATTGCCTCAATTGTTGTGCAACGCACCTGCCTCTTTCCAGCGTGTAATGGATCACATCTTGCAGGACCTCAAGTTAACTTGTGTCATTGTCTATCTTGATGGCATCACGGTGTTCTCTAAACCTTCAACGAACTTCTTGATCACATGAAGGAGGTGTTTCAACAGTTACGTCAGTCTAATATAAAGTTGAAGCCCTCAAAGTGTACCTTCTTCCAAAGGAAATTGGATTTCCTTGGCCACTCCATTTCACAAGAAGGTCTTCAGCCCATGTAAAACAATATTGAAGCCATTTCAAAAATGCCGCCCCTTAAAAATCTATGGGATATTCAGGTATTAATAAGGGATGATGGGGTACTACCATTTTTTTTAGTACTAGATGGTCCCAACCCAAGGGGGGGGATTCATCGATGTAATGGGGTACTACCATCAATTCATCCCTAAGTTCGCTCAACTCAGTGAGCCCCTTGTCCAGCTATTATCCAAGAATACTCCTTTTTGTTGGGGTGCTGAACAAAAGTTCGCTTTTGAAACAATAAAGCAACTGCTATGACAACGTCCTATCCTACGGTACCCAGATTATAATATACCCTTCATCTTATTCACTGATGCCTCAGACTATGCCGTTGGGGCCATTCTAGCCCAACTCGATGAACATGGTATATATCATCCTGTTTCCTACTTTAACAAGATGCTGTCAAAGGCGGAACGCAACTACAGTGTAACAGAGAAAGAGTGCTTTGATGTTCTGTTATCTGTTAAGCACTACCGCCATTTTCTATATGGAACCACCTTAACTGTAATTACAAACCACGCATCCTTAAAGTGGTTGCAAAACATGAAGGATCCTACTGGGTGGTAAGCTCTCTGGGCTATAAAGCTCCAGACTTATGACATGAAAATCAAACACCATGCTGGAACCCATCACTTGAATGTTGATAGGTTGCCCTGACTGCCTGTCCTCCACTTGGATAACAGTGAGGCGGAAAGGTTACACGATCTTCTAATGACCCCAAATGAATGGGAGAATGAAGATGAGACTGTTCAGAAGATGCTATACCGCACTCCCATAACACCAAAGTGGAAAACGGGAAGCTATATAAGCAGGTTGGCACAAAGTGGCTGCCTTATCTCTGTCTCTAAACGTGTATCTGCTATCCTGGAAGCTCATTCCACCATAGGTCATGAGGGAGCCAAGAAAACGTATGAGTGGATCAAGGATCGGTACTACTGGGATGGAATTATGGAATCAATTGTTGACGTCTTGGAAGCCTGCCTTACATGTAAAAAGCAATCTGGTTTCAAGACTAGATACCAGTATCAACCAACTACCCCCCAACAACCGTTCCACACCATCAGTTTGGACATAGTAGGTCCCCTTCCACAGACTACAAGTGGAAATAGATTTATCCTAATAGCAATTGACCACCTCACTAAGTGGGAGAAAGCTGTGGCTCTTCCTGCCCAAACTGTTAAGGCCACCACTACTTTCTTACATCAAAACATCTTCACTCGTCACAGCTGCCCTCAAGTACTACTCTGTGATAATGGGAAGAACTTCACCCCCAGAGTAGTCAAAATCCTGGCCACATCTATGGGAGCACAACAATTCTTCTCAGCTCAATATAACCTTCCACCAATGGGACCGTGGAAAGAGCAAATGGGACATTGGCTTATATTCTTAGGAAAATGGCCTCCTCCAATCCTCTTCACTGGGATCAATATCTACCCAGTGCTCTTATGGCTTATCAAATTATTTATCAACGGGTTTTGAAAATGTCCCCTTTCCATGTATTGTATGGGCGAGAACCAGGAATACCCGCCCTCTTAGCTAAAGATGTATTCTCCTCTATAGTTGAGGAGCCCAAAAAGTTATGAGACTATTGGCTCAACATATCATTCAGCTCCAATCAGAGGCAATGAATAACTTAGCAAAAACGGTGACAAAAGAAGGGCAGGCAGCTAATGAGCTCAGAACTCCCCTACCTACCTTCCAAGTATCTGATATGTTATTATACTACCATAACTGCATCGATCCTAGAAGCGGTAAGCTTAGATCAATCTGGGAAGGTCCCTTCACCATCACCTACAAAAGAGGCAATGAATACTTTATAGAATCGCTAGCTACCAGGATCACAATCAACTGAGTACATGGTCACTTCCTTTGGCTTAATTCTCCCCCCATTATTCTTGAGGGGGGTGATGTCAGACATTTGCCCTCTCAGCTGCAGAGAAAGAATGTCTTGGGTTGAAATCTGCCAAAACGAGGAAATGTTGGCCATTTATGAGTTTCTGATGACCCAACTTGTGATTTTAATAATAAAAAATCCAAAAATATTGGGGATATTGGCCAAAAGGCCCTGGCCAATTCTCAGTGGAACTCCATTAATTGGGGCAACACCAGTTCAAAATCTGTATGGGCACTAACTGCAAAACAAACAATCGGATTTTGCTGACCATATGATGGACTTTGGGGCAACCAGTGGAAGGTTCTTCCCCAACCATCACCAAGTCCTTCACACCACCTAAGCGGGGGCCACCCCCTTTTATAGGCGTGGCAGAGGTCCCCCAAGGTGAAAGTAATTTCTCTAGTGGTGATTGGTGCAGTACATCAAAGCCTTACTGCATGGGTACATTCTGCCCCAAAACCCCAATTTTCTCTTTTTTTAGTACTAGTGGTGCTCAACCCAAAAGGGGGAGCCGCCACGCATCCCAAAACCCTAATTCTCATTTCCCAAAAACCTAATTCACTTCTCCCACGATCTGATAGGAGAGTTTCACATAGTTCCTAATTTGGAAGGCATTAAAGCTATTCTGAAACTATCCTCAAATTCCCCTAACCCTCAAAATCAGTTAAAAATAGATTGGGCGGATATTGAGGGGATCACTTTTTCTTTGACTCCCACTCTCCTAATAAAAACGATAAAATTCAAGTTTTTATTAGTAAATGTTATTAAATTTTATTAAAATCTTTTGTGGGATCCAGCGGCATAAGCACCAGCGAGCATTCATAAGCTTGATTCATACACCAATGGTAGCATGCGCCTATTGGTGCAGTTAGGCTTAGCACCTCTTCCTTCAATTGACTATTCCCCTTATTGTTTAAGTATGTTCCCTCAAGACCAACCTTCCTCATTGGTCAATTTTACAAATAAAAATCCCCCGTTATATTAAAGTTTTATAAAATGGTTCCTTGAGCAAACCTGTGCGCAGACCTCTTCAAGGAGGTCTCCAACAACGTTGGTCATTTTTTTGATTTTATAAAAATATCTACCAAATCTGGTGCACCGCTGGGCATCTCTGGTCCCCTCTAGATTGAGGCACCTCAGCTCTCCTGCACAGATTTCCACTTGGTTATGGACTCCCCTATGAGGTCCAACAAAATTTTTGTTGTTTATTAGTCTCATACTATTATATCCCACGTTGTACGCCCTTGCCCTGGGTCCCTTTTGTTCTGATATCCTTAGTGAGCCCTATTTACCATCTTGATAATGACTAGTTCCCTGGCGGTGTGGATGTACATCTTGCACCACCTCTCTGGGAATAAAAGTGTTACAGACAAACTCCTTACACTCTTCTGATATGCCTTGGAAAGGCTACGCCACAAATCCTCTGAACTATGGGAGTTTGGCGCCCATGCATCCTGAACCATTAATCAGGAAATAGTTTAATTGTAATTCATCAACATTTAAATCTAATTTTGACTTAACTGTAAGGCCCCCAATAATGGGCTAATAAATTGGTTATTAAGTGAAATTACAAATCTTTGACTCCCCATCTTTTTTAGTTTAAAACATATAATAAATTATCAAATGACTATATCATAAGTTTTGGTACTTAATCATTTTCTGCGAAGCCTAACTTTACAGTACAATCTAAATTAATAACTGTATCATGTTCAATGCAGTCTATTCAACACTTCCTCTGCCTTGATTAGATTACAAGTGGGGATCTGTTTTGTCTTTCTTACTGATGATTTTTTGTCTTAATGCAACTCCTCTTGACTATCCCATAGACTCTTTCATTGGCCAATATTAATAATCTTTTAGCCATTCCTTAGCTTATCTGAGAAGCGCGCCTGATATTGAGTTTTTCACAGTCTAGCCCATCACCAATAAGTTTTTACCAATTATTTATTTTATGAAATTTAATTTATCTTCTTGAGAACTTCATGAAAAGTTTACTCACTAGATCAGTGTCAAAAAACGCATCTCATTATCCCAAAGGAAAGATGTTGAGACTATACAAAGAAGTCCTTAAGCCTCAAACATCATATAATGATAAAATAAGATCACTTTTAGTTTCTTCTTATTGTTGGTGGCTTATTATAATTTTTTCTTAGTTATTTTTAAATTTTTTGCTTATATTGTGTTATTTTATATCTTTAAGCTGGAGTATCTAGCCACTAGATGAATATGGTTGAGTCCAACAAATTGAGAGCCTTTATTAAGGAATTACAATAGCAGAAAAATTCAATAATGAATGTATTGATGGGCATACTATGTTAACACCCTTCAGACTTAGAGTATCATTATTTTACTATTGTCCATCTTCCACTTTATTTTTTATAGAATCCTGGACATTCAGTTTTAGCAACTATACCATTCCCTCCATGATTATGTGCCTTTTCTAGGAGTGAGTCATAACATAAACATTATTAGAGAATATATATGATGAACATAATGAGGGCAAATTTTGATATTCTCTGTACTGAAGAATAAGACCCTGTGTTGGGATTTTGCCAAATTCTCTCATTTCCAAATGTTCTACTCCAACGATTCCCCAGCAATATTGGAAGGGGAGCATAATTATCAAAATTTATCAAGATTAATAATAATGATCAGTCTCATCCCAATCAAGGGATAGTAGATTCGATCACTCAGCAATTAATTAGCTCAGATAGATTTTGAACCATTTCAAAATCTATAATATTCAATCCTTCTGATAATAAAAATTAGGTCAAATTATAACCTGCTTTTACTTTCAATTGTCATTTTTGGAGAATCCCCTAAGTAACTTCGAGAGAAAACCTACCAATTTGGAAGTGTAATTCAAAACTTCCAAAAATGGTGCTCACTACAGGTGCACTCTAAGTTATGAACCTCTGAAAACGTCAATCACTACAATGGATTCTCATTTTTCACCTGAAGAAGCTCAAGACCATGAGCAAGGCAGTATATTACAATGGGTCCATTCAACTAGAATGGAAATCCCAATAGTACCCTCCACATTGGAATTCTGTGCCAAATTGGAGTTTTAAAGTCCTAACTTAAGCTTTACCATAAACTTTCAATACAGTCTGAAGTTTTACAAAATATTATCAATCAAATGCTTGAGGGGGGCCCTATTCCTGGAATCCATTCCACGCAATCTTGATCTAATGCCATACCCTCTATCTTGTGGGAAGTATTGCAAACATCTCATTTGCCTGAAATTGGCACTGAGCAATATTTGCACCAACTTGTACACCCTACTTTATAACATTTATTACTGGTAGTAGGAATGCATCATCAAGGGATGCTTAATTTACTAAAAGGACTCCAGTCCTTGAATAATTATGTTTCCAAGTTTTTCAAAACCGCCTCTGAGTTTAACAGAGAAAATTGTGATGTCATAATAGGTAATCAGACCTTTTCAATGAAGTACATCAACAACATATTCAGCTTGACCACAGGATGTCCAGTTTTGTTGACTTACATTTTTTAAAGCGAGTCCAGGAAATTTAGAGAATGGAGAAAGGGTATTTTCCAACTCTCTGAGCTGTAGCTAATCGATGGAAGAGGAAATTAAAAACTGTCTCTTCCAATTGGAGCAATTTTACTCAGGAATTCAATTCTGATTCAATGGAGTAGAGAAAACCTCCAGAACTATGGGTCCTCCTGGGGTTGAAGGACCTTGTGGCCCACCTGGGGATGAATGACCACATGGACCTTCTGGCACTTATGAACCTCGTGTACCCCCAGGGGTTGAAGGTCCCCATGGACTGCCAGGTGCAGATGGAACTTGGTGACCCCCAGGTGCTGATGGGCATTCTGGATCCCTTCAGTAAATTGACTCTCTTTTAGCATTATGGATCACTAAGATAAGCAATTTTATAAAGTGGCCAATAAGTGTAACTTAAATCTTGATGGAATACCAATACCCCTCTTGTCGCTTCAGTATTTATCTGACAAATTGAATAATCTGTGTATATGAGCAAAAGACATTGACATCCTGCTACAAGCTTACAAATCAAAATAAGATATTCTTCATACAAAAACTTTTAACATTGGAACTTAAATACAATGCCCAGCAAGTGCAAACTTATGCGTTATCTCATAGGTTGGATGAGAAAGTGGGGCATGCTGATCTGAATCGTCAGATTAGTGAAATTTGTACTGAGGCAGTTGGTCCTTATCCTCAATTTTCTTCCTAAGCTTCAGACTCTAACTCTTATGTTTCTACTCAATCTGAACATCCTAGAGTGCATGTTTTGACAGCCAATGCTCCAAAGAGTTTTAAACCTGTATTTAAAGATAAAACCTCTCCTGGGAAAAGCAGCATTATCTCCTTCCTCTATCTATATGAGAAGGCTCTAAGTGAGGCCACAGATCACCAAAAGATGAATTACTTGCCTAATTGCCTTACTTGATTGGCCCAGGATATCATGGTACCCCACTTGATGACTTGCGCTACTTGGTCTCAGGTCAAAGAAGCGTTAATCAAAGAACTTGGGAGTGAGCAAACCTTATCCTCTCAGAAACTGGCTTTTTGGGTATACAGCCCCACTGAAATGAATCTATCAAAGACTTTGCTCATTGGTTCTATTTGGAAGCTCAGACTTTGGTAGCATGTTGTTGATTAAATTTGGATGATGCAATTACTGTAGTTATGTCTGATTTACTTCTATGACTCAGATGCAAGTTTATGTATCACATAAAAAAGAACTTCAAGAGTAATTTAGACATAAAGGAGGCCTTGTTGGAATTGCCTCCTCAATTTTCTGAAAACCCCTGAGTTTTGACTCTCCAAGACCTAGTCGCCCTAAATTTTATGCTGTGTCTGAGAATGCTATAGCGATTCAGTGTAATTACCGTCACCAATATTTCCATATTGAGGACCGTTGTTATAAAAAAAGCTGATGAAAAGAAGAAAAGAGATAAAACCAATAAGATTATCCACCTTGATAAGAATTTGAGTATGCAACAGGAACATCAAAGCCCTGCAGATTATAATAAAGATGACTATTTTTCCTATTACTTAACCTTCTTGTTGGCTTTATCCTCTCAGTTTGGAAGTACCATCACCCATATTGACTTTTGAGTAAATCAAGTCAACGCCAAATCTATTATTGACACTGGAACCCCAGTGAATGTCATCTCAGCAAAATTTATTAAGCGGATCAAGTTAACGTCTAATATTTCTCATTATGAAAATATGGCACTGTGGGACCTCAGAGTACTCAGTCAATTGGAGCTTTTTCGTCATTTCCACTAAAAACTGGGAAATTAAATTTTACAATCCCTGCTATCGTCCTCAATAACTTGAGCTATGACCTACTTTTGGGGACTCACTTTTTGCGGGAATTTGATGAAGTTATTAATTACCCCAACTCTTCTCTATCCCTTTTGAGGTTTAGAGTTCCATTGCTTTTATCTGAAGATGCTCATACTAGACGTTGGTTATGTCTGCTAAGGGGTCTAAAAGATCTTATTCCATTCAATACCATGTTGAAGACCCTAAGTAAAATTACCCCCCACAACAGCGGATATGGAAGAAGAGATGCCTATTTTCTCCCCTGTGAATTTAGTTATTCAGCCAAAATCTCAGGTAATTGTTAATACTTTTTTGCATTTTTCTATTCCCAAAGGGCATTTGTTACAGGTTCAAGCCATTTTCAACCCTTCTGCTAAAGAAATCTTGCCTTGTCCTGAGGCACTGGATTATGCTCATTCTCAATTATTATCTGTTTTATTGGCAAACCTTACCAATGATCCAAAAACGGTATATTGAAAACATCCAATTGCTTATGTCAAAATATTACTCTTACTCTAAATCTATGACGTTAAACCTTTTGGAAGCTTACAAGACTTTAGGCTGTAAAGTAATCAGGAAATTCTTACTGTGGGGCCTTCAATAGGGAAACACCTCACTAGAGAACAGGAGAAACAAGTACTTCAATTATTAGAAGAATACTCTGAGATTTTATGCTAAGCATACTTATGATTTTGGGAAGATGAAAGGAGTAATGCACTCCGTTGAAAAAGGTGATCAACTTCCTATTTGTGCCAAGCCCTATCATAAGTCCAAAGTGGAGGAATCCAAGGTTACCAAAGAATTGCATCAACTATTGGAGGCTGGTTTTTAAAACCCTCCAACAGTCCTTGGGCCTCACCGTTGCTGCAGATTAAGAAAAAGGATGGTTCCTTTGGGTGGTTATGTATTATCATAGATTGACGCCATTGCTCAACGAGATAGTTATCCTTTACCCCAGATCGATGATTCCCTTTGGTTGTTGGCTGGCTCAACTTATTTTTCTGCAATGCACTTAGCCAGTGGATACTAGAAAATCGAGTTGTCCACGGATGACCGAGCTAAATGTGACCTAATATCCAGTGAGGGTTTATTTGAATTAACCAGTATGCCACAAGGGCTGAGCAACGCCCCAGCAACCTTCCAAAGGGCCATTTTTGATATGTTACGGGACTTAAAACTGACCTGTGTTCTGGTATATCTGGATGATATTACCATGTTTTCAAAAACATTTACTGAACATTTGGGTCATCTAAAAGAAGCTTTAAGACGAGTTCAGAATTCTTCCCCAAAGCTCAAACCTTCCAAATGTTCATTTTATAGCATGAAATGGATTTTAGGACAATAGGTATTAGCTAAAGGGATCTAACCCCTCTCAGATAAAATTCAAGCTATTTTCAGAATGCCAACTCCAGCCTCTCTGCGGAATACAAGTCTTTCTTGGTATGGTTGGGTATTATTGGCATTTTATACCCAAATTTTGCTGATATGGCTGAACTGTTATTCTATCTGTTACAAAAAGGGGTGCCGTTTTGAGTGGAGTTCAGCTCAGGAACAGTCATTCAATTCTCTGCGAACTGCCTTAATTAAAGCACCTGTTTATTTTATCCTCAACTTTATAAGCCTTTTTTATTACATAGTGATGCGAGTAATGTAGCTATTGGGTCTATTCTATCCTAGTATGATGAAGAGAAGAATGATCATCCCGTCACGCTTCATAGACAAACTTTAGCCAAAGTTGAATGAAACTACAGTGTAACGGAGAGGGAGTGTTTAGCTGTAATTTTAGTAATAAAGCAGTTTTGTCCCTTTTTATATGGTAACCATTTTACTGTTATTAATGAGCATGCTTCTTTAAGATGGTTACAAAATATGAATGATCCTGATGGGAGACTTGCCAGTTGGGCCCTAAGATTGCAAACTTATGATTTTTCAATTGTGCATCGCTCAGGTACTAAACATTAAAATGCTGATGGCTTGTTTCAGTTGCCTATACAGAACTTGAATCTGGAAAAGGAGGAACGTCTATATAATTTCATTGGACGACCTGAGTTGTGGGATTAAGAATTTGAAGAAGAACGAGCTTTCCTAAAATCTATTACCAAAAAAACATGATTCAGGAAAGAGCTTTGTATAAGAAGGTCAAATCCAAGTGGTTACCCTTTTTGCACCCAAACTCAAGATTTCATGCCGTTATGGAAGGAAATGAACAAGTAGGTCATAGCGTGTTAAAGAAAACCCAAGAATGGTTGAAAACCTGATATCATTGATTTAATATGACTGAATCCATCTGAGAGACCCTTAACTCATGTCTCATCTGTAAAAGTCATGGAGCCACCAACCCTACTTATCAACATCAAGTTATTCCCCCTAACTAAAGAATTTAAAGTGGTAGACATTGATTTTGTAGGACCTTTTACTCAGGGATTGCATGGACATCAGTGCATTATTATGGCTGTTGACCACCTAAATAAATGGGTTGAGGACATTTCCATTGCCACCCCCTTATGCTAAGACTACTGCGCTTATCCTTTAACAGCACATCATCACTCAACATGAATCCCAAGGTCCTTATGTCAGATAATGGGACTAATTTTACCTCGCAACTTTTACAGGAACTATACAAACTATTTAATACTGCCCAAAGATTTGTCATTTCTTACAATCCATCCACAAACGGGGCCATCAAACGAGTCAATGGAACTCTAGTCTCGTTTTTAAGGAATATGGCCTCAACTACACATCTTAGTGGAACTTTTATTTACCTAGTGCTTTGTTTGCATATTGGATAAGTAATCATTGAATTATCAAAATGTCGCCTTTCAAATGAATATATGGGCGAGACCTCTCAGTCCCTTCTAGTGTTCAGGCAATACTTGAAGAAAGCATACCAGAAAACTCTAATTAATTATGAGAAATCAGGCTGATGAGATTATTCATCTTCAAGCTCAAGCCATAAAATCGATTGAAGTAACCACTAAAAAGGAGACTCAAAGAAGCAATCAACATAAACCCGCCTTACCTGAATATCAGATTGGAGGTTATGTTATGTATTATCACTCCTGACCTAGTGGGCGAACTGAGATTTTAGGATCCAACTGGTTTGGTCCTTATCAAGTTATATTCTGAAAGGGATTATAATACTTGATTGTCCATGTTGATAAAAGTATAGTGATAAGCTGTATCCACCCCAGATTTTTGAGATCTACCCTCCTTGGTGAGCAGACCTTGAGGGGGAAGTGTTGGGATTTTGCCAAATTCTCTCATTTCCAAATATTCTACTCTAATGATTCCCCAGTCAATACTGGAAGGGGAGCATAATTTATCTAAATTATCAAGGTTAATAAGAATGATCAGTCTCATCCTAATCAAGGGATAGATGATTCGATTGCTCAGCAATTAATTAGCTAAGATAGATTCCAAACCAATTCAAAACCTATAATATTCAATCCTTCTGATAATAAAAATTAGGTCAATTTATAACCTTCTTTTACTTTAAATTGTCACTTTTTGGAGAATCCACCTAAGTAGCTTTGAGAGAAAACCTGCCAATTTGGAAGTGTAATTCAAAACTTCCAGACCTTGTTACCTGCATTTATATTTTTATATGTGGGATTATTGCTTCCAACATTTTGAAGCTTTCCTCTTATATTGTACACTCTCTTTTACCTCCTTCTGAGAATCAGTTGGAGGTACTACATCAACATATTTTGGTGACATTTCTAGGCATAATATCCTTTCTAATTATAACTGTACAAGTTATTTCTAACCTTTAAATTTATCACCATTGCGCTTTTGGATTGCTCATTCCTTGTATTCTTTATTGCTGAAATTATAAAGGAGGGTCATTTGTTTTCACCAAATATCCTATATCTACAGGCTTGCAACCAGTGTTAAGTGGTCCAAAGTTTGAGAGCATAGTCTAAGCAGATAACTCAAATATCTTTGAGGTTTTTAACAAATGATGGCAATATGGTACTCATCAAGTTTTGATAAGATTTCAAAGCATGTTGCAATGCAATTTATACCATTAAAATTGATTATTGCTTTAGCCTTAAGAGAACTTGAGCTTCTCAATATTTTTCTCAGCAAATCCGGAACTTTTAACATTTTTTAAGAAACTAATAACACAAGATTGCCCCTTTGATTTATCATACATTCAACATCTGAATGCATAAAAATAGACAATTTTGGCCATACATAAGTAGAGCTATCATACAAGTGTAGGCATAATCAAAGACTTATAGTTGTTGTTTTCTCTTTCATGTTGGTTACAACTATTTTTTGTCTATCTTTTTTAGGTGTCTCAGAGCGCTGAGGCGCAGCGCCTGTGTTAGAAGAACTTGAGTTGGTTAAGGCAACTTTAATTACTGGGAATTTTCTAGTTTGGCTTAAATTGTCTTCTGTAATGACCACCAAAGTTTCATCCTCATATTATTAAGAGGCCTTGCTACTAGTAGAATTTTTCTGGAAACTTTAACATTGACCATTATCCAGTTCTCAATATAGCAATAAATATCTTGCTCCCAGTCAGCGCAGCTCTGGTTATTAAATTTTTAATTTTCTCATTTTAACTATAATTTATGTTAGAGATTAAAAATAACTTGATTTTTTATTCTATTATATTTCTTACATTGTTCCCTGTCATATAGAATATCTTGACAAATTTCCAGAAGTAGTATTTTTATCAAATTCATATATCTGATGACTTAATATTTCCACTGAGTCTTGTAATTATATAATTTCAGATCTAAATTTAGAGTTTTGTGCACCAAAAACTGATTTTCTATGTAAAATCATCCTTCATCTCACAAACTTGGGTGCTTAGTTGTTAAATTTGTTTGTAAAATTTTTTATTTGACGTTTCACTTGGTCTCTATGGTTAAGTCTCATAAAGTATAAAAGATCTCATAAAAGTTTTAGTTACACTGTTGACCCATTATTCTGTATATTCTCTTACATCCAGGAAGGCTTTAAACATGTTGCATAATCTGTCAATTAAATCTTGCACCAATTCTGTTACTCACCTATTAGTTCATGTTGCCAAGTTATGGTTTGCCTCTATGCTAGTTTAGACTTTTCCAAAGTAAGCTTCTAACCAAGCATTCATTTTTTGCACCGCCTGGATTAATTACCTGATAAAGCAACTAACTAAATAATCCCTTCATGATTGAAAATAGTCATCTGTAAATTTCTGGTGCAGGATTTAAAAACTAAAAAATATTAGAGGTTTTTTAAATCCCAATTAGACTGCTCCTAATTTCAAATAAACTCAATTAATGGTGATCCAAATATCTTGCCCATAGAGCATCCTGGTTTTATTGATAATAAAAAGGGCTACTAAGGCTGTCTAATGATACTTTTTAAATTTGAAAAGATCTTCAAAAGCTTCTGCTCTACCCACTATAGTTCTTTATGAGAAATTAGTTCAAGTTAGGTAATTTAGGTACATCATTCCAAAAAATCTGGGACACAATCATCTCAGTGTTCCCAGTAGGTACTGCAATTGTTCTGATAACTAATATGGATTTGGGTTGCTCCCCTTCTCAATGCTTTCATCATCCGCTAACCCAGCAATTTGCATCAGTGTTGAAAAATTTCACTTCTTCCAGTTTCTAGTTCTTTGTTAAGCAGATCAAAAGTGGAGTTGCAGTTATCTATTATATTAAGAAAAAAGACAACAGATGGTGCTTTTCAATAAAAACTCTAAAAATTTAAGACTAGAGACTGTATTCTTCTCATCACTACTATTACTATGACTAACCGATCTATGATCTCCCTGATCAATATTAGATCTCAGTCATGATACACATTAAAAAGTACTAAAAACTTGAAGTTTTACTAAATTACCAAAATTAACTAAACTACAATGTCAAAACACATGACTTAATAGTGGAAACGAATTAAAACAAGGAGCAGAGCCAGAGCCAAAGGCACCAAGTTGGCCACCCTCCTTGACCTGAAGCGCACCCAAACCAACACGGGCTAAGGGTCAAGTATGCTTGGGTTGGATCTAGGGGTTCTTCTGTGGGGTGACCGGCATTTTACTAATGACACTCAAGTATACCACATATATATCAAGGAAAATGGGAATTGTGTTATTTAGAAATTGAGACTTGTATCCTGTTCTGTTTAAATTATTTCTAAATAGACACTATTCAACTTAAATTTAGAAATTAAGTTTAGGCTTACTCAAGGTATGGTACTACTCATGATGGTAAGTTGATCCAATTAGCCATATTTGGCTCAGTCCCTCAGCAAATTGATAATGGCACATCTACCTAATTTTCTTATAGTTACAATCGCTTTAAAAACAATTGTGTTGGTTATCTTAATGAATAACCAAATATTATACTATATAAGATGGAACTTTTGTTGGACCTTGTTGTAGAACTCTTCTCATAGATTTCTATATGAATGGTGACACCTTCAGTGGAGTCATATTCTCTTAAATACTAGTGGTTTGTTCCCTGGGTGTCAGTTTGAGTATTCCCATCACCTTTTGGAACAGGAGAATTACAGACACTCTTCTGAAATTATACAACCAACCTTTTGTATATAAATGTAGGGTTTTTCATGCAGGACTCTATCTTATTGGAGACAGGATACGTTAACTGTTTACCACGGCCACTGCGCTCCTTAGTATGGCACTATCATACGTTTTGGTTGTTGACCAGCTCAGCGTTTCTTTTTTACCATCCTTTAGAGGGCTTTTTCGCTTCCTGAGCATACATGATAGTTTTGTACCCTTCTAGGCTTGCTATAACAATCTTAAAACCTAACACCAAAAAATTTCTGTCATTAAGAAGATGCTAAATTCTATTGCTTTAGAAGCTTCTATATATGCAAAATAGTAACCCTTGTGCGCCTTTTTGCAGCGTCAACTTACTGTGTTGACTTTCCCACATTGTGGCCGCCTGGGTAATTATAGCTTTCATAGCTCAGCTGCTTTTATGGAAATCAATAGATGGGTTAGAATGCCTTCTGGAATCCTGTCTCCCAGACTTTAAATCTTCCAGTTCTTCTATGCAATTTTGAACTTTGTCAAGTGGGACGCCCCTTGATGTCATATCTATATTTATTTTCTGCACTAGGGCCCAGACCATACCTTTAAATGACATAGTAAAATGTCATCTTAATGATTAGCCTGAATACCCTAGCAATAAACAGTCATATTTGGCAGGATCCACATGACAACTATGACCGTGCAATTGGTGCTCTTCTTAGTAATTTCCCCACCCCAATTGAAGGGGTCAAATAATTTAGCCATAATTGTTTCACCTGCGGAGACCCCTATAAAATTTCGCCCTTAGAGATAACAATTCTCTCTTAAATTAGAGGACTTTAGTTATGTTTTATCTTCATTTCTAAGGAATCTTGAGGCTTGGCAGGGTCTAAGACCAAGTTATTAATTAACTGTGTAGTAATTTATCCCTCAATTGTTTCACCTGTAGAGACTTCTATAAATAACGTCCTCAGAAGGCCTAAGTTTTAATAGAGTATTGAGGAATCTTTATTACTAAGCCTTCATTCTTGGGTGAGCTCAAAAGTTGGAAGGGGTTTATCCCCAATTTAATTATAATTCATCTGATAATCTACCATTCAAAAGCTTCTTAACACATAATGATGTGACCCTCAATGGAAGGGAGTCTTACCATAATGGTAATGGTAGTGATGATCAACCAGCTATCAAATTGGGTATCAAGCCTTTAAACCCCATGAATTTCAGTCTTAATGGAAATTACTTATAAACGTGGCCTCTATAAGCTATTATGGGTCTAGCCCTGAAACAATTTCTAAAACCATACTACACCTAAGAATCCTTGAATAACCACCAGTATGATTTTCCACACTCAGGAGGTGAAAAAATATTTATTGAAAGCTCATGACAATAGGTGTGTTTTTGCAGAAAATGTGCTAGGTAATTCCCATCAGTTTAAAGGTGGCATTTTTATCCCAATCCCTTGTTTGATTTTAAAACACATCCTGATGGCATTAATATGCCTGAAGTTGATCCAACAACTGAATTTTTCATTATCTGTATTGAATAAGTAAATTCTAGGTATTTTTTGCCTTATTCTATTCTTTCCTCCCCTTCAGGAAAGTTTTGAGCAACTAATTTGGTGGATGCCGGTGACTTTGAGAACCTTCTTGATAAAAATCTAAATGATTACCTTGAGTTTTGCTACTATATGGTGGTATGGTTAGTGAAGGTTCTTCCAAGGGTATTCCTATACTGAAAGTTAAGGTGCTAGCTGATTATAAAGTTGGTAATTATTACTTGGCTTACCACTTCTTGGCAGTAAAAACCTACTTACTAATTATCTTAGGAGGAGATGGTGGCGGAAAATGATCAAAAGCTAATTTGAAGTCCAATGCCTTTACTTTGTCCTTTAAGATTGAAAAGGAAATTACAATCACATTGTCTGAAGTAGACAAACTAAGTAATTTGTCAAAATTGGCCAATGTACATAAATTTAGCCTTGTGACTCTTCTGGAATCCAATTCAAAAACTCTTACCTTCCTGTTTGTAAGGGTTAGGTTCTTCATTTGATGAAGCATCTGCGGATGCTTTACTAGGTCTTTGAGTTTGATTGTGATTTTAAACTCACAGTTTACCTAATTCACATTTCCTCTTCAATTTAACTTTTAAATTTGCAGAAAAAGGAAGCACCCGATGTTTAGTTACAGAGAAACTTGCTAAAAGTTTTATCTTACAGTTTATTTATACATCATGCTCACAATTCTCTTTGTGGAAAAAGTGAATATAAACTACGCCCTTATGAAGATTATGGTAATTTAAATAATGTCACCATACCCAATCTGCACCCCGTTCCTATGAAAGCACAGATTTCTGTTAATTGGAGAAAGTCAAGGTCTTCTCCAAGCTGGAATGTTTTAAATGCTTTTAACAGATCTGTGTCAAAAAAGGGGAAAGAACGGCTTACTTCATTCCATAACAGGAATGAGATTTCATGTCTTGACCATGCCTTTGGGTCTTAAGATGCACCTTTAATTTCCAATGGTGTATTGTTACAGCGTTAGGAGAGTTTTAGGTGTATGTGCTGTGGCCCATATGGACGCCATCCTGGGTTTTTTCTGAACAAGCCTCCTATGAGATCTATCTGTGGCAAGTGGTCGAATTTTTAGAGCAGCAAACTTGATGCTGAAGATCAATAAGTGAGAATTTTTAAGTCCCAGGTCACCTTCTTAGGCAACAAATTTTTACAATTTAATATGATCACTTTAGACAAAAAGAAAACAATTCATGATTGGACCACATCAATATTTGTTAAAGAGTCAAATAGCTTTTTAGAATGTGCACCTTCTTTACTAAGTTCACTCCAAGTGTTTCAGAGGTAGCTGCACCCTTGTATATGGCCATTGGAGCAAAACTCTTTAATGGTCATCTACATTGTCAGAGACCTTCCAATATTTGAAGTTCACATTGCTCTTCACGCCAGTCCTCCATCACATGTGCCCAGATATGGAGTATATAGTGGCTAGCGATTCTTCCAACTTTGCTATTGCTGCTGCTCTGTTGCTAGTGGGTAAGACAAAGTTGAGAATACATTAATAAGTTTCCTGCAAGATGTCCTTACATGAGTTAAATTACGCTGTTTATGAAAAAGAGCTATAGGAGTAGTGGAGGACTTAATTATTTGCGCTATCAACTTTATGATTCTTCACAGAAGTTTTACATTTGTACTGACCATTTAGTTTTTGTACTACAAGGCCCATCATGCCTTGACCCTGCGGCAAGCCAACTAACATTAGACACTTGCACACTATGTTTTTTATGAGTTCACAAAAGGCAAGAATAATGGAATGGGCTGACGCTATGAGACTTAATCCTGATTTATTCTTGATTACAGAGAAATGGAGCTTCATAACACCAACCTAACAATCCTTGAGATAATATTATATCTATGCACCCCTCCACCACTGCATGAATTCTGTTTCTTGCTTCTTTGGATAACCTCAAGGAGTATGGTATTTTCAGAAAGGTCTTCCTTTCCAGTCTTAATCTTTTGAATATATCTTAATTCTTGGCAAATAAATCCTGAATCAAGAGGAAATAAAGCAGGAGTACCATATAGAGGACGATATGGTATGGTTACAAGATGCTTATGGGTTCCTGAAATGACCACTTTTCACAAAGATAATCAAGGAATACAATGATGGCACATCCTAAGGCACCTGGGAAAGCGAAACAATGGATTTTATCCGCTTAATATATAAATAAAATGGAATTTATGCACAGGTTGCATGGTATACAAGTGCGTTATTTGTTTGAAAAAAAATGAAACCAAATTGCCAGCCCCTCACTGTCTTGTTGTACCCATCCAGAAAGCAAAAAACCTAGGGCTTCATTCTCAGTTGATTAATTTGTGGAGACATTCCTGCCTGCTAGGTTTGATTTTATCATGGTATTCATAGACTGTGTAAGTCCAGGGGAGCATCCCCTCAGCTTAGACTGGGTGGTATTTCCGTTACCCACAAAGAAGGGTCCAAAAAGGGAAGCTGTCCCCCTTGTCTCACAGGGTGATCTTGCCCATATGGTAGATGAGCGATAAATGACAACTCTTCCTTTTAAATTCCACCTACCATCCCTGCACTTGCCTCCACCAAATTAGACAGTGAATTAAAGTAATTTGTGCTGAGATCATAGAAAATTAGCGCCCAATGGGCCTAAAGGTTTGTATGAAATTTATATAATGAACCCTCAATATCAAGATACAAAAGCCTCAAACCCTCAGTAATGATGCCCTATGGGCATGCACATTCAATGAATAAGGAATTAATGGTTGAATTCTCAGCAAAACTTACCAATGGCATTGGGTCATTGGAAAATGGTGTTGTCAGTTTGAAACCTGCTTCAAAAACATTAGGGACAAAAGCCTGACGGGCGTGTAACTCTTAATAAGTATGTATCCAGTGGCAAATCCTCAGTTAAACTTGCAAGGGCATTGAGCCATTGGTAACTGTTGTTGACCGTTTTGAAACCCACTTGAAAACATTGGGGACAAAGCCCAACGGCCATGTACCCCATTTTCAAATGTTGCTGCCTGCCCAGAATCCTCTCAAAAGTTAGTATCATTGTTCATTGCATCTCGCTTGGCTGAACGGATGTCAAAGTGACCAGGTGCAGGTGGGTTGGATATCAAGAACCTGTTCTCAACCTCTTGGGACCACCCCTACGTGGGGTGGCCTTGGAAGGTTCCCATTACCCATAAGGTGAGACGCCATCATGCTAACCGATGGAAATGTGGTGAAACAGCAATTTGAGCATCTGAGTTCAAACCAACAGTAACTTTGCCTGCTGCCAACAATTTCAAAATCAGTTCAAAGTAATTTCATTTCCCCCCATTCAAAGTTCACTGGGTTAGGCAAATCCTTGAGGGCCCTGATCCTGAGATTTACTAAGCTATTCCCTAAATCATCATCTTTTTAAACAGTTGTAAACATTGAAAAAATCAACGGTTGATTTTTTAAAAACCTAATAAAGTTCTGTTACCCAAAAAAATCCTTATTTTTCTAATGAAAAATTGCAAACTACCCCTCCCAATACAATTTTTCCATACACCAAAACCCAAGGGCCCTGGGGCCATCATCGCCTGGTTTGTTGCCAGGTTTATTTTCACATTATGTCATATTGGCGCTCTTTGGCAAAATCCCTCAAAGATCATACAAACTTCGTTCAAGAAGTAGTGCCTCTGGCATCTGTTCTTGTCATTTGGGTGTTAATCATTAAAATTGGCAGGTTGGTCTAAACTTACTTTGCCGCTATCATGACATAATCAACCATCCATTATTTTCAGCCATTTCTGACATCCTCATAGAGATGGGCGCACAAGTGGTTATCTTCTATAAGATGAGTAAGGTTGTGAAGGAGTTTAATTATGGCCGCACTGCCCCAGAGTCTCCAACTTTTTACTCAGTCCATTCTCAAAATGGGATCATCATTATTAAAGCTGCTGATGTGGCTTTGGTTTTGGATCCCAGATCTGAATCCGTATCCATATTGATTTTAAAAGTCAACATGGCCCCTGCACCTGAGTTAGTATATTTTGGCACTCCAGCTTATAACTCATCAATAGTCCAGCTTTGAGAAGAAATGGTTCAACTCTCTGATACACCAGTACTCCTCCAGTTGCAAACCTTGTTTTACTTCCAACCTATTTGCAATCTCTTCCTTATCAACGGACTCAACCATTTCTGCCAATAAACAGAATTTCACCTGCTTTTTATTGCCAATGAAAATTAGTAACAGATCACACCTGGTGTCTTTTGAGGCCATGGTTGACACTGGAGCAACGGGTAACTTTATAGGCCTAGAATTGAACCACCATCTTAATCTTAACCTGGATGTGGGTCCTAAGGTTATGGTCGCTTTGTCAGCCTTTTAACCATCATACAAAGTATAGCGCCCCATACCTTTCTCAGTTCACCAATTTAGTTTTTTCAATCATTTTCAGCAATACCTAACCTTGTGTTCCCGGTAAATTTTGGGTGTGGGCTGGTGGCGTTGGCAGCATGTATGGATACATCTTAAGTCTAATATGATGTCATTATCTAATAGTCAGATGGAGGGAGAGTTTCTTTTTACTGGATACTATTACCAAAACTATAGGTTGCAGTTTGATCACTTTCCTTGTTTCCCCTGAAAGCCTCCCATTGGATTTTCTAAAAGCGTTGATGGGTTATCAAAGTATTTTCAACTCTGAGAAGGTGGATCCTCTTCCCCCACACACAGAATTCGACTTGGGCTTTCAGACAATGGTGCAGGTAGTGAATATAAACTGGTCACTATACCCGCATATAGCAGAGGAGGAGGCTTCCCTCAATGATTGATTAGATGACATGTTAAGAAGGGTTGGTTGTTCAAACAAACTTCCCCATTTGCCTCTCCCATTGGCTTTGCCAAAATCGGTGAATGGCTCCCTTTGTCCCTTCATGGACTATAGTCACCTTAATAAGATCATGGTCTATGACCCCTATCCACTGCCTTTGGAACAAACAATTAGTCAAGCAATTTCCAAGTCGCTTTTGTTCTCAAAACTCGTTTTAGATAATGCCTTCAATCAGATTTTGGTGAATGGAGACAATAATGGCTTACTGCAATCTGAACAAAACGGAGTATCTTCTAATTTTGAGTGATGCCTTTTGGGCTAAAGAATGCACCAACCATATTATAAATGATGATTGATAATGTGCTTGGTAATTTCTGGTTCACCTGTGCAGTTGCATACATTAATAACATCTTGGTACACTCCCCTACTCCTGAACAGCGTGTAAGGGCTTGGAGGCGGTAGTGGCTGCCCTACATAAGGCAGGTCTGTTTGTTAAGCCTTCAAAATGCGAGTTTTAGGTAGGAGGTTACTTTCTTGGGCAATCTCATCTTAATAGATGGGTACGCCATTCCCCCCCCCCCAACAATTTGGACACCATCCGCATTTGGTCAACTCCAATGACCCAAAAGCAATAGAGGAGCTCCTTGGGTACTATCATTTTCTTAAAAATCTCTCCCCTGCCCTATCCCAGTTAGCCGCCCCCCTTCATTTACTTACAGGTAAGAATGTCCCCTTTCATTGGAAGTCTGAGTGTTATCAGGCATTCAAGTCAATCAAGGAGGTGTTTTTGTCTCCCCCATCCTAAAACATGTGGACCCCTCCAAACCCTATGTTGTATCATGGATGAATCATCCTTTGCGGTTGAGGCTGTATTGTTCCAGGAGCCAAGGGGTGAAACGCCCAGTCGCCTACTTTTCCTGAAAAATTCTTTCCCACTGAACAGTCCTGGGCCATCTACAATAAAGAGTTGGCAGCCATGGCGTGGGCCTTGACCAACTGGCGGTATCTTTTGCAGGGCTCTCAGCATAAGTCAACATTTTGAACAGATCAAGCCCTTCTTTACTTCCACAAACCACAGAAGTTGTCACACCGTCAGGCCTGAACCTACTGGGATTTGTGCAGCTTTAACTTCAAATATGAGCTTGTGAAAGGAACGTTGAATGTTCTTCCTGACTTCTTAAGGCGCAACCCTGCACACTGTCTTAAAGACTCAGATGAGGTGGATTTGGTCGCAGTCATCCCTTCCACTCAAATCTTATCTATTGTCCCACCCATAGTTTCAACAGTAGACTTGGCTCCAGATGCACCCCTACTCTCCTGAGTTTTGGTAGCCGAAACAGCCTGTGCAGAAGGTGTAGATCTTTTGGAGCGGGTTTCCCTCCATGCTTAAAAACGTCCCTTATATTTTGGGTGAAGATCTCATTCAATTTTGGTTGCGGGTTTAGGTTCCTCCCCTCCTTCAAGCCTAAGTGATTCTGGCTCACCACGATCCTCCTGGAGTTGGACATCCAGGAGATAAGAAATGTATTGACTTAATCAAGCATACCTACAATTGGGCAGTCTTGTCAAAGGAGGTTCCAGCCTTGATCGCCGACTGTGTAACTTGCACATGGGCTAAGTCCAATTGTCTGAAAAAGAATAATCTCCTTCACCCCTTACAACAGACAAAGGGTTCATGGACATCGGTGTCTGTGGACTTTATTGATGAACTTCACTGTTTCTATGGGTTTACAGTGGTGATGGTGGTTTTCAATTGCTTCACAAAAATTTACCCATTTATCCCATGCTCTTCCTCTATCACCTCAGAGGGAATTGCCAGCCTCTTTATGCACCATGTGTTCTCTATTTTCAGCCTTCCACAGGATATTGTCAGCAACCATGGGCCTCAGTTCATAGCGTGATTTTGTAATGATCTCTTGGCGATCTTGAAGATTACGCTCTGCTGTTCAACTGTGTACCATCCCTAGTCCAATGGACAAACTGAACGGGTTAATCAGATCTTGGAATAGTACCTGCGGTGCTACGCTGCAGCTGCTCAGGACACCTGGTCTGATGACCTTTTCCTGCTCAGTTCACATATAATAATGGAACACACGCCTCCACTGGATTTTCCCCATATGATGTGACCTTAAGTTACAACCTCTCATCATAAGTTGGCCTGAGATTTTTTCCAGAGGTACCAGCCACCGCTAATCATGCCAAACATATCTGGACAACGCAGTCCTTAGTTTGGGAGCATCTAACTAATGCCTAAGTGACTATAAGTGGTTTGCAGATTGGAAGTGGCTACTGGCTCACAAAATCAAGGAGGGTTCATATGTCATGTTTGAAATGCGACATTTGTGGATGCAGGTTCCTTCACGTAAGTTTGCAAGCAAACACTTGGGACCCCACTTGGTGGAGGAAGATTTGGGTAATGGTACTTTCTTTTTGAATTTACCACCTCACTGGAAGCAAAACCCAGTCTTCCATGTGTCTCAGTTGTTCCATTCAAGGAGGCAATCCCTTTATCTGAGCCTATTGTGATCAAGGATGAGGTAAAGGCTGAAGTGGAGGCCATCCTGGCTTCTCACAAATCTTAGTGATTGTTCCAATATCTCAGCGCTTGGAAAGGCTATCCAGCCTATAAGAACAGTTGGGTCAAAGCCTGAGATTGCGTAAACTGTTTGGAGCTGGTTGAGGCTTTCTATGCCATCCACCTAAAAGTTTCCGTCCTCCACTAGAGATTTCTGCTTTAATGGCGATCAAGTTGCTGAAGGCTCATAAAAATTTGGCCCTGACTCAGGTCCCCAGTGGTGGCGCCCCCTTTGGCAAAAGGGAAGAGTAATGTAAGTCTGGTAGAGCGTCCTCTCAGCTTAGACCAGGTGGTATTTCTGTTCCTCACCAAAAAGTGTCCAAAAAGGGCAGATGTCTCCCTCATTTCATAAGGCGATCTTGCCCATATAATAGACAAGCGATGGGTGACAGCTCTTCCTTTAAAATCCCACATCCCATCCCCACACTTGACTCCGCCAAATTAGTATAGCAAATTGAGGTAATTCGCGCTGAAATCCTCAAAACTTGTTACCCCCATGGGCCTAAAGGTTTGTATGAAGGTGATGGCAACAAGCCCTGAAATCAAGATCCGAATCCTCAAACCCTTGGTAACAATGCCTGACGGACATGCACATCTAATGAATAAGGAATCAAGGGTCAAAATCTTGGCAAAGCTCGCTAATGGCATTGGGCCATTGGAAAATGTTGCTATCAGTTTGAAACCTACTTCAAAAACATTGGAGACAAAGCCCAACGGGTGTTTACCTCCTAATAAGAGTGTCCAGTGATGAATCCTTAGTTAAACTTTCCAAAGGCATTGGGTCATTGGGAAATGTTGTTGCCAATTAAGAAAACCCCTCAAAAACATTGAGGACCTAGCCAGATGGACATGTACCCCCATTGTTAAATGTTGCCACTAGCTGGAATCCTCCCCTCAAAAATTAGGATCATTGTTTGTTGCATCACGCTTGACCAAATGGATGCCAAAGCATCTATGGGTGGGTGGGTTGGTATTCTGAACCATTCCCAACCTCTTAGGGACAACCCTACGTGGGGTGTCCTTAGGAGGTTCCATTTCCCATCTTTGAGATGCCATCACGCTAACCATCAGAGATGTGATGAAATTGCAATTTGGGCATCTGAGGTTGATTTGACAGAGACTTGGCCCACCGTTTACAATTTTGAAGTCAAGTTAAGGTAATTTCGTTTCCTCACCACTCAAAGTTCACCAGGTTAGGAAAATCTTTGAGGGCCCCATTATTAAGCTTTACTAAGCTATTCCCTAAATCAATCATATATTTAAGCAGTCATAACAATGAGAATTTTTTAGTACTAGATGGTCTAATAATGAGCTAATTGATGGCTGGTTTATCATTTTTAAATCTAATAAAATCCTGTTTCCAAAAAATTCTTATTTTTCCAATGAAAAAATGCAAACAACCCCTCCCAATCCAATTTTTTCAAACACCAAAACCCACGGGCCCCAGGGCCATGATCGCCTGGTTCGTTGCCAGGTTTACATTCTCATATATGTCCTATTGGCGCTCATTGGAGAAATCCCTCCAAGATCATACAAACGTCGTTCAAGCAGTAGTGCCTCTAGCATTTGGGCTTGTCATTTGGGTGCTTGAACATTTAAATTGGCAGGTCAGTCAAAACTTACTTTGCTGCTATCATGTCAGACTGGTTCACTAAGTTTGACCATTTTTATTCCATGTCACATAACAGTAACTGCGGCTCTGATGGCCAAGTTACATGTTTCCAACATTTCCACCCATCACATGCCTCAAGAGATTATTAATGATTGTGGGCCCTGGTTCACATATTTAAATTTAAAAAATGAACAAGACTCATCAGATTTGTTGTTGCCGTTCTTTTACTTTTCACCACCAATTATATGGGCAGATAGAACAAGTGAACCAGTGTCTAGATTATTCTTACGGTGTTACACTGTAGCTGACCACTCAGATTGGGCTTTGCATCTTCCACTGTCCAAATTTAGTTATAACAACGACAGAATGCTTCTATTGGATGTTATCTCTTCTTACCCAATTATGTTTAACCCTTTTTTAACATGGATTCCAGATGTGGGTCCAAGGAAGAAGAAGTGGTGGCCTTAGCCATGTTTATCAAAAAAATAGTACACTAAGGGTTTAGCATTAATTTACATGCCACAAAAAAGACCTATAAATAGAATGCAGATAGTAAGAGATGGGTTTGTCTGCATATAAGAGGGATGGTTTTTAATGCTTGATTCCAAGAATATCCCAATCAAACAGCCATTCAAGAGACTGTCCCAAAGAGGATAGTATCAAACTGTATTGTAAAAAAGGTGGGTCATTCTTATAATCAGTTAGATTTACCACCAACTTTTTTGGTTTTTGGCATTTTTCATGAAAGCAAGCGATCCTGTTTGAGGGCCCCCTCCTGAGACCCCAGAGGCATACCTCATATATTGGAACTCATGTGGAAGTGTAGAATATTGTAGCCCCCCATCAGGTAAGAAGAAGGTTTGAGTATATGATGTTGTAAAGACATATTTAATACCTGGAAATTAGCTGGGTATAGTTCACAATTACATCTATGTACAAGAGCTTATTAGTGCATTCCACAAACGTTATCTTGTTGCTGAAGGACCAAAGGCTTAACCTGTTGTCGCCGGCATGAAGCTTGCTCCAGCTCACAAAACTTTTCCCTTTCTGACGCCCCTGGAGGAAGAGTGATGCCTCAGAAGATGGAGGGCAATATTATGTCCCATGACATAAATTGTGAGTGTCAGCATTACAGTTCCTTGGACTGTCATTAAGGTCCAAAGATGGCTCAAAGCTGAAAATTTATAAAAAGGGTTGAGAAGGAAATGGAAGAATGGATAAAATAATTAATAATTTTAATAGGCTAAAAAGTGTCAGTATTTATAGGGTGTGGGAACATGGTGCCTCGAGGATCTTTGTGGCCCCATCTGTTCAGGATCTTTCATGGCCTTCTGGATTGACTGCCTGTTTGGCACTATCAATGTATTTTGCCACTCACATGACCAGATACAAAATTTACTTAAGGGTTGTTATTGGCAAATAACCCCAGTAATCTTTTTACTGCACAGGTTTGGTTTCCTCATGCACTTTGTCATGTTGTATAGTATAATAGATTATCATTCAATAATAGTATGACAACTATTATCCATAGTTGAGTATAAACTCTTATATTTTGTCTCAAAGCTTGGCCAGTATTCCCGATTAAATACTTGTGATGTCATATTTGCAGGGATTTGTTCCCTTGTTCTGTTCAACCTGATCTTCGCTGAGATTCCCTGGTGACAGTCTCTTCATATCATCGCACAGTCAGCAGCTATCCCCAATTGTGTCTCCTTCTTCTCTAGATCCCCACTCAGATCTTTACTCTTTTCTCTAAGGGTCTTCTAATTATTACACACAGAAATAATATCCATGAGAAGAATAGCACAATGGAATCTGATGATAGTTTACTTCTTAGTACTATATACTGAATGAATAACTTAGAACTATATAACTATGTTCTTGTGACTACTCCTTTCTTTTTATTATAGTGAATCCTAGGAATTTATAGAAGGGATTCAGTCATCTAACCCTCAGTTGACACCTCTTCGATGAAATGGCAGCCATTGCCATTGAATCACCCATCCTCATCTTAGCAGTGATGGTCTTCCCCATCCTGGCTAGAATTCCATCATTGGACATCCTTGAGACCTAATATGGAAAGAGTCAAAAAGTGCCCTAACGTTTTCCTCTCTATCCAAGTGAACCAACCATATTTGGCTAGTGACCTGCTTAGGTAATAAGACTTATTACCCATTAAGGCAGGTCACACACCAACTGATCGATTTGATAGTTGCTGGCGGCATCACTCGCCTCACAACTTGCTATTAATTCCCAATTAGTCAGTGATGAAACCTGACCGATCTCAATATGTACACCTGATAGTTATACACTATCAGATGCCCCTATTTTTGTCAGCAACTCCTCCTGATGAGATCCTAAGTATTTGTTAAGATTGATCCCCGATGGATATGACTAAGCAAATATCCCAAAATCCCCCAAACGTAGTTACTCAAAAACTTGGGCCAACTAAATTTCCAATATGCTTCGCCTTAGGGAATTTTCCCCTAGCGATTCCTGATAATCTAGCAGGGTGGGAATATGGGCAAAAATCTCAACACATCCCCCCTCTTGCCTAGATTTCCAGTGAGAAAAGGATCAGGGCATGAGAACACCGCTTCAGACACTTGGTTGAATACTTCATTGGTTCAAGTGGAGTACACTTATCAATACTCAACGCTGCTCAGGATGACCTTTGGCATATGGCGCTCTTCCTCTTCCTCCTCGCTACCACCTTCTCATAGCGCGGTCCCCACAATCTACTGTCATGCTGGGCTGATTGATTTACTCATGATTATATTAGTCCCGGGATCCAGTTATCCCCCATCAGGGCAAATGACCCACTGTCATATTCAGGATTCTTGGTCCAGCATCCTTGATTTCCTTATTTTCTCCTTTGTCCTAGACAGGAGACTCTTGCCATCGATATTTGTTTCACAGCCCAATTAAGGATACTTATTTTTATTCGCCCTGGATATTTCTCTCATAACCTCTTGGCTCAAGTCATTCCTAATTCTTCCCTTGGAAAGCTTATCTCATTAATTTTGAGAGTAATTTCCCCAAAATTGGAGCTTAATGGATTGTAGGGTGCATAATGTCAACTCCCATATAAGTCCAACATCCCCCTCTCATCCAGCCCATATGTCGAATTCTGATTCGTGATACCAGCAGCTTCTGAATAGTTTTTCTGATAAAGACCTCCATCTCTTCCAGAAGATGAGTCGGGATGCTCAACAGAACCTCTTCTATAGTCCTTCCAGAACTCATACGCCTAGTCTGGCACCAGCAGCTAGTCCTTCTATCAAATTACTGAAATAGTAACTAATCCCTCTGAAACCAGGCTTGCAATCATTTTGAAAAACTCTCAGCTGATTCTTCCTCTGCTGTCAATTCCAGAGTTGGATTTCAAAGCTCTCCTGGATTTCGCTCCTTTCACTGATGCACCAACCATCATCATAGGTTTAGAGAATTATGCCGTTTGCTCTTGATCGCTTTTTTCCTGCTGGGTCAGACCTGCTTCCTGAGTTCCTCTTCCAACTCAGACAATATTTACAAACCTGCTGTTCTAGCTACTGAGCTCACCATTGGTAACAGTATTCACTTTGAGCTCCCCTAAACTGAATTCTGGGCCCAAGTCACTGAGGATTTTTCCCTAGCGCTGAATCCCTCTGATCTTGATAAAATCCTTGATTAGGATAATGCCACTTACTCTCTTCGCTTTGCTGGCCAAAAACTATGAAGCTGGCTCATGAATCTTCCAGCCTCACCTGGGTTAACCGCTCATTCAGCTTTAGCTTCTGAGAAGCCTTTAGTCATCACTTGCAGGATGCCATTTGCTCCCTGCATGACTATCTCTTCGCCAGCGCTTCCCATCGGTATCTTCTGCTGATGGTTTTGATAGGGTGCATGATTTGGCAACCCCCATCAAGCATCCCTTGTTCGTTGCTGGCCCATATGTCTGGTATTTTTGATTAAGCCTGTCATTAGGCGCTTAAGACTAATCTTCTGGCTCTGATACCATATTAGGATTACTCAGGGTTATTTTCTGATTGCCTCTTCTTATACTGTTGCTTTCCTCCCCGCTCCAGGTTTTCACGATTGGCTTCATCCAACATCTCAATTTCCCTTCCTCTAGTCGCTTTCTCTCAGGGTTCTGCATCTGCTCAAAGAACATAGTTTTGTGTAGGTCTAGCCCTCACTAGCATCCAATCTCACATCAATTTTGACAGGCTATTCATTCCTACCGCGATCCATCCTCCCTCCCCCAAGAGGCGACATAGGCGGAATCATCCCCATATTGAGGACAATTGATAAAAATAAAAATTATAAAATTATATTGGCTTTTTCTCTGTGCAGTTTACAATAATTTTTCCCCTAATATCTTTTATCAATTTTTTATCTTTATTCTTCTTTTTCCTATGGGACTTGACCTTGTTTTGGTTCAGCGGTCCATCTTTTTATTTTTTTTCCCCAAACTGGGTCCTGTGTACTTAAACCTGCCAGTTTTCTATGGTTCAGAGGTCCTTTTTTGGACTTAACCATCTAGATTGGTTCAGAGGTCCTTTTTTTGGACTTTACCAAATCATTAGTACATGATTAACTGTATGGTTCAGTGGTCCTTTGGGAACTCTTTTTTTCATTGATCCATCATTTCAGATTCTTAGTGTGGACTCAATTCACAACTCTTCCATCAAAAAGATTCTTGATGGAGTAGGAATCAGTAGCCTTCTTGGCGATCACTTCAAATGGACCCAACCACAATGCATCTAGTTTGTTTCTTCTTACAAAACCATGCATATCACAATAGGCAACTCTTTTACCTATTTGGAATTCTGATAAGGCTGGTCAGTTCTTATTGTTTGTTGATTTCTCTCATATCCTTTTCTTTAAGATTGTATAGAATGCTTGCAATTGCATTTCTATCAGGATACTTGTTAGTCAGTTCAAATATTTCTCAGTACTCATCCCTGACATAGGCTCCATCACCAAATATAAAATCAGCGGCAACGCGGCCTTTCTCCCATAAAACAACTCAAACGGCATCTTTCCCATCACTGTATGATGACTAATAAAGTAGGAGAATGCCACCAAACTCAGGTATGTTCCTCATGCAAATGTTCTTCCTGTGACCAGCTCCCTCAGCATCGCGGCCAGTGTTCCATTCACCCGATCTACCAGTCCATTCATCTCCATCTGGTAAGGTACTGACACGACTCCTCTGATCCCCATTATCTTATTCAATCTTGGGATCACATAAGATGTGAAGTTGGTCCCATTATCACTAAGCAGGACCTGCGGAAATCCATGCCAGTATACTACTTGATCCAGGATGAAACTCACACTACTGGTAGCATCTACTTTTGTTAGGGCCTTCATTTTGACCCATCTCGTCAGATGGTCAATGACAACTATAATGTAATTACTCCCCCTGTGCTCATCAGCAGTCCCATCACATCGATGGACACCAAGTGCCAGGCAAATCCAGGGCGGACCAGTCAGTATCCAGTTAATTTTTATGTGTTTTGTGCCGCTGGCACTCCATGCAACAAACTAGATAATCCACAACATTGTAGTTGTTGGACTCCCAGTCATAGTACTGGCAAATATGATCAGTTGTTTTCCTCAGGCCTCCATGCCTAACAACCTTGTGAGCTGCTTTAACTATAGCTGCTCTTTCTGATGGCTTCAGGAATGATAACCACTTCCTGTTGATCATCTTAAATACTTGTCCATCCATAGTCACGGTGTTTTCCATCACTTTCTGAAGTGCACCTTAGCTTTCTTGGGGCTTGTCCCCAATTTTTCTGTCAACCATTCTCTAGAATAGCTCATCCGCCTGTGGGTATACCATCTAGACAATTGGTAACTGCAATAAGCCATCTGCGTTCTGGTGAGAAGCCCCTGCTTGGTGGACAATCTCATAGTCATAAGCCTGGAGCTTAAGTGCCTATTGGGCCAGTCGTCCTTCTGGCTCTCTCAAATTGTGAAGTCAACGCAATGAAGAGTGTTCCATTACCACCTTAAAGTGCATTCCGCAGATTTACACCCAAAACTGCTTACATGCGTAAATGACTGCAAGGCATTCACACTCAGTCATAAAGTAGTTCCTCTCTTTGGCTGAGAGTGTCTGGCTCAAATATGCCACCAGATGTTTGTCCCCAAGTTTGTCTACTTGGCTTAGTATGGCGCTGATCGCCTTAAATGATGCATCAGTTTTAATAATAAACTCCTGATTGAAATTTGGATATTCTATAATCGGAGAATCTATTAAATATTGCATAGCTCATCAAAGCAGTCCTGGGCCTCTTCATTCCACACAAATCCTTTTTGGATCCTTCAATAAATGGAATAAAGGCTTGGCTATTCAGGTGAAGTCCCAAATAATTCTTCTAATAGATTGATACTCTCAGCACTCATGCTGGCAATCTCATTTCGTCCTGATTGGCAGATTTTCCACAGTATTGACCTTGTGAATCATTGATTTTTGTGCATCCCAAATCATAGTCATTTTTGGGTGAATACTCCCTGATACTTTTTTACAATTCGAGCACCTCTTCTTGCTGGCCTTCCATCAGATCAGCGAGTTGCTCCTGATCAACCAATAGGTTGATACTCTTGGTACCCTGGCCAATAATTTAATCTCATCGTGGGTGAAATCTCCTCTGTTCAGCCATCAGTGTTTCTCGTTGCTTCTTAGGTCCAAAGCTCATATATCATAAACATCAATATTTTATATGTTTTATATATTTTTTATATTTTTCTTTTGCAATGGGACTTGCAGCCTACAAAAAGGTTCAGAGGCTCTTATTTTGCCCTTCATCCAAACTGGGTCCTAGGCACTTAGACCTACCAGTTATCAGGTTCAAAATCTTATCCTCTTAAGATTTAACCACCATTTGGTTCAATTGTCCTCTTTTAGTACTTGACCAAAATCTCAGGGAATATTCATTTAATGGTCCAGAGGTCCGCTCAGAACATTAAAACTATTTTCTCTTAGGTTCAATACTTCTGATTAGTGTTGACCTTTCTCACTATATAACCAGCCGCACTGTCTCTTCATGTATAGGCTACTCTTTCCTTTCTGGCAATACTCTTGAATATTAGGCCTTTAATCCCGACTGGTTATTCATCCAACGGGTCCTAATTTCATCTCTTATTTTGGCAACTGATGCTTTGGATCCTTGTATCTCATTAGCCAACAGTTTCGTCCAATTATTATTTCATTTTTCTCCTAGAAACAATTTTTAGCCTTCATGGCTATCCTTAATGGCACAGGTCGTTCTGGCCTCGTTAGCTTCATCCAATTTCTCCTAAATTGATAAACTAGTCTTCAGCAACTTCTGATCATTGATTGAGTGTTATTGAGTTAAATGATTCTCTCCACCATTTTGAATCAATCATTTCCTGTTTTGACTTCATATCTTCATTGGTATGGCAATCCAATACTCTTAATTGATTGCTTCATATTTCAACCAATGCTTCATCTAAACACTTACTACTCAGGACTATTCAAAGTGGACCAATTTCAATCTGAGTTGATCCTGCTTTTCCTCAGGACTATTTCAAGTGGACCCAATTTCAACCTGAGTTGGCCCTGCTGAATTTCTTCATCTCAGGTAGATGTCAGGTGGTTTAAGTTTTCTTGCAGCACTAGACAGTTCCATATCTAGGCTGCAGTCCTTTTCTTGAATATTGAGTATCTTCAATTTGCTTCACTCAGAGCTCCACATCTGAGCTGGGTGAATGCAAATGAACATGATCCACTTCACTTTCTATCTTCGTTACTTCATTCAGTAACTTATCTCCAAAATCGAAAACATCTTCATAGGACATCATGTTCTAAGTTCTTTAACTCAACTACCCCTGTAGTGAGCACCAACTTGTAAAAATTTACTTAAAGGTTATTTATAAGCAAATAACCCTAGTAATATTTTTACTGCACAGGTTTGGTTTCCTCATACACTTCATCGCAATGTATAGTATAATAGATTATCATTTCAATAATACTATGACAACTATTATCCGTAGTTGAATGAAAGTATTAGATTTTGGCTCAAAGCTTGGCCAAAATTCCCAATTAAATACTTGTGATGTCATAATCGTAGGGATCCATTCCCTTGTTCTGTCCAACCTGATCTTCGCTGAGATTCCCTGGTGACAGTCACTTTGGTCCAACATACAGTCGGCAGCTATCCCTGATTGTGTCTCCTTCTTCTCTATATCCCCACTCAGACCTTTATCTTTTCTCTAAGGGTCTTCTAATTATCACACACATCAATAATATCCTTAAGAAGAATAGCACAATGGAAGCTGATGATAGTTTACTTCTTAAAACCATATACTGAATGAATAACTTAGAACTATATAACTCTGTTCTTGTAACTACTCCTTTCTTTTTATTATAGTGAATCCTAGGAATTTATAGAAGGGATTCAGTCATCTAACCCTCAGTTGACACCTCTTTGATGAAATGTCAGCCATTGCCATTGAATCACCCATCCTCATCTTAGCAGTGATGGTCTTCCCCATCCTGGCTAGGATTCCATCATTGGACATCCTTGAGACCTAAAATGGAAAGAGTCAAAAAGTGTCCCTAACGTTTTCCTCTCTATCCAAGTGAACCAACCATATTTGGCTAGTGACCTGCTTAGGTAATGGGACTTATTACCCATTAAGCCGTCACACACCAACTGATTGATTTGCTAGTTGCAGGTGGCATCACTCGCCTCACAACTTGCTATTCATTCCCAATCAAGCAGTGATGAAACCCGACTAATCCCAATCAGTACACCTGATAGTTAATCACTATCAGATGCCCCTATTTTGTCAGCAACTCTGCCTGATGAGATCTAAAGTATCTGTCCAGATCGATCCCCAATGGATACAACCAGGCGAAAATCCCAAAATCACCTAAACGTAGTTACTCTGAAACTCGGGCCAACTGATTATTAATTCACTTCACTTTAGGAAATTTTCCCCTGGCGATTCCTGGTAATATAGCAGGCTGGAAATATGGGCAAAAATCCCAACTCCAGATCAATGGAAACTCCACCCCACATGGTTCAAAAGTGGGGATGAGATCCTGAAGTCATCTCCATTCAATTAGGTTTAAGAGTCAAATTGTTATGGCTCAATTTGGAAGTGGGGAATTCGATTTGTTCTTTATCTCAAATCCTGACAACGAACACCTTAAGATCCAGTCATAGGGGGTTATAAGGCCAAAGGAACCGCCCATTCACTGATTGACCAGAGTCCCCCAATTGACATCAGCAATGGAGTACTCTGCCTTCACCTTATGAATGACCTTACTGGGTCCAGACCAAAGAACGTTTAGCTTACACTGTCAGCCTCCAGGTTGATGGTAATAGAAGAGAACAAGGCGACCTAATTGGAAAGTTGGTAAGGAGGTTAGCCAATATTAAATTTGTAAGGAGAGTGTCTATAACTCTCCTGTTTCCAGCATGGAGGTGCTCGGTGCACAGAGCCAACGCGTGGAAACTAGCTGTTAGTACTAATGCTACTAGCGCCCAGCAGAGGGTGCTGGAACAATAATAACAAAAACCAAAAAGCGCGATCAGAAAATACCCAAAAACGACGCGGTGCGCAAGAAGAGGCGTGTAAACGGACCAGGTTGGAGGAGACCTGGGCAAACCAATGGTACTCTTAGAAACATCGGATTGTGTTAAAAATGGCAAATATGAATGGAGTGTGAGACCTTTATGTAGGGGTTCGCGCATATAACCTTTGGTAACAACATTTTAAAAAATGGGAAAAATGGGGAATTTTATTTGAGAAGTCAACCAACAAGGAATGTTGGTTTGGGAAAATGTGTTTAAGATTGGATGGGGGAATTGGGGTTATGCCACAGTGGGCCCAAGAAGCGACTCACCAATAGGGCAATACTGCCATCCAAATTAGTAGAATAGGCCGAAACTGACTTCACTTGAGTGATTTATTGAAGTTGGATTTGACCTGAGCGCGTTATTCCATAAATGGAATGGGTTTCAAATCCCCATTCCCCAACTAACTGAATCGAACTGTTCACCTTTATTTGGTAGATAGTTCGTTTTAATGATTGACCCAACGTCAGGGGCTGGGCACTTGGCACCCCACTAAGACCAACCTGGGCATATTTTGCCCTTACCCAGCGCTGGTCTAGGGGTGTGCTTCAGGTCTGGGAGGCCCTGTAGCTTCACCTTTTGGGCCTCCAGGCGCCCAGCCTTATCTTTGGGGTTGATCCCCACTATGGTGTCATCTACACATGACATTACCCTCTCCTCCCGGTGGGGTTCAACCCCCTCCAGGGGCTTGCGCAAGGGAAAAGTTCTTGTGGGCAGGGGCCAACTTCATGGCAGCAATGGTCGGTTTGGGTTGAGATCCAACAGCCTGGGGGAAACGCTTGTGGAAGGCTTCAATCAGATCTTGGGCATGCACACAGTCGCGCGCTGGAACCCAACTGTTCTCTGCAGCGTCAAAGCCCTTCCAGGATACCATGTACTCCAGTCTTCTTTTAACGCGGCTGGAGGCAACTATCTCTTTCACCTCCCACTCAGGTGCCTCATCCATGAGATAGGCCTCGGGAGTCTCTGGTGGTGGGCCCTCAAACAACGTGAGTTTGCTCTCATGAAACACCATGAAGATCTGAAATGAAGGGGGAAGATCCAGCTGGTATGAGGCATGGCCCACCTTTCTAATAATGCGGTAAGGTCCAATCCTCTTAGGGCCTAGCTTCTTGCATAAATGCTTGATAGGGATATTATGAGCATCAAGCATCACGAGATCCCCTTCCTTGTATGCAGGACCCACTTGGCACTTCCTATCAGCATTCTTCTTATACACCTGCATTGCCGCCTCCAAGCTTGTGGAAACCCCCTGGTGGATCTTCTTGATTGTCTTGACAAAGTCCACCACCGCTTTAACCTTAGACCCACATCTGGGCTCCATGTTAATGATGAGGTTAAAGCCATGGCTGACGAAAAGTGGGGAACAAATGATCGAGGAGTGTAAGGTATTTTTGTAGCTAAACTGGGCCATTAGTAGGTGAGAAGCCCAATCTGAATGGTCTACGGCGGTGTAACGCCACAGGAACTGCTCCAGGCACTGGTTCACTCGTTCAGTCTGCCCATCTGATTGTGGGTGATAGACAGTCAAACGGCAAGGGCGAATCTGGAGAGTCTTACACAACTCTTCCAAAAAGACAGAGGTAAACTGGGGTCCCCAGTCACTGATAGTCTCTTGGGGAACTCCATGGAGAGCAAAAACATGCATGACGAAAAGCCTGGCCATCTCAGCCGCGGTTATTGTAGTTCTGCACGGAATTGGGAGAACTTTGTAAACTGGTCCACCTCCATGATGGCATTGTAACTATCTGAGATAGGTAGTTCTACAATAAAGTCCACTGATAGGGAAGTCCAGGGCCCTTCAGCTTTTTGGACAGGTACCAACAACCCCGCTAAAGTTTGACGATTTGGCTCCATTTGGTTGCAGACTAAACATTCCTTACAGTACCGCCCCACCTGAGCAGGCAAGCCCTTCCAATTGTATGTGCACCAGATTAACTCCAATGTCTTCGCTTTACCAGGATGACCAATGGTAAGTCCATCATGATGGTCCCATATGATTTCCAGGCGAAGTGGTCCAGCAGGAACCCATAGGCGCCCCTGGAACTACACCATCTCATCCTTCATGTGATAGCCCCTGGAGAGATCCTCTTGATTCAACTCGCACTTAGCAAGTAACATAGTATATTCCGCTGCCAGCAGCTGAGAAAGGACTACCTTCCTGAACATACGATATTCCTCCGCGTTTTCCAGAGGTGCAAGCGCTGGCCCGTTGGCCAGAGGAGAGGATCGTTGAGGCAGAAGTTTAATTGGAGGAATCATCACCTGGGTGTTGTGAACTTCCACCTCCTTGGGATCAGGCGCTAAAGCAGGGTTGCAGCTCAAAGCATCTGCCAAACCATTATCCTTGCCGTTGGTGAACTCATACGTGAATGCGAATTGGGCAAGGTCTCATGCCAATGAGTCTGACATGGGGTTAAGACATGAGGAGCGCGGTAGTACAGCAAGGCACGGTGGTCTATATGTACCCATAAATGTTGGAATGAGCCATGCAAGTGGTGACGCGAATAAGTCAGCGCCTCCACCACTGCCAATAACTCCTTATCATAAACGGCGTAATTCAACTCTGGTAAAGACATTTTCCTAGAAAAATATCCCACTGGATGCTCTATCCCATCTTTGCCTACTTGTAACAAGGCGGCCGCTATGGCGAAGTTGGAGGCATCAGTCAACATAATGAACTCCTTTGAAGGGTCGACATGGCAAAGAACAGTCGTGGACAACAGGGTGCACTTCACTGCTTGGAAAGAATCCTTCAAAGTGAGGGACCACTGAAACACCATAGCACCGCTAGCCTTGTATAGGGGAGCCGCCACCTCAGATAGATTGGGATTGAACTTCTTGAGGAACGTGCACGTCCCCAAAAAGCTCCTTAATTCCTTAACTGAGGTGGGGGTAGGCCACTCACTAATCGCCTTCTCCTTGTCTGGAGTTATCATGTGCCCCTGGTCAAACACGACGTTGCCCAGAAACGTGACCTGGGACTTAAAAAACTCGCACTTTGAAATTTTCAACGTAAGGCTGGCTGCCTTTAACCGCTCTACCACTTGTGAAGGTGAACTGCATGGACTTCTGATCAGGGGAAAACACCAGGATATCATCCATGTAGGTGATCGCGCATACCCCTAACATGTCCCCCAACGCTGCATCAAAGCGGCGTTGAAAGATAGCAGTGGCATTTTAAAGCCCAAAGGGCATGACCCAAAACTCGGAAGATCCCTTTTTTGGTACATCATGCGGTCAGCCACTCTTGTCCCTTTTTAATCCGGTTTTGATTGAACACGTTGAGGCAATCCAGCTTGGAGAAGACCTTCGCCTTCTCCACATAGCGTGCAATCCGTAAATCCAAAGGGATGGGATGGAGGTCTGGTACAGTAACGTTGTTAAGGTTACCATAGTCTACGCAGGGGCATAAGGTACCATCAGACTTCTCCACAAAGAGTAGGGGGGAGCATACAGGGGAGGTACGCTGAAAAATCGCACCCTTGGCTAACTGTTCCTTTACCCACACATCCAACGCCTCCTCCTCCCAGACAGTCAATGGGTAAATAGGGGAAGAGATACGCACCAGATCCACCATATTCTTGAAGTCACAATCAAACTCAGAGTGCTCAGGTAGTGCGTTGGCAGATGCTGCATCAAAAGAGGATTCCAAACCCTCCAAGCAAGAAGGTATAGGAATTTCCACTGAGGGCTTCTGCATTGAGGCAAGGCGCAAAGGGAGACAGTGGGGCCAATGGGGCAATTTGCCTGGGGAATTTTCTTCCAACAAAGGCACAACAAATGTGCGACCATTCTTCATGGTGAGGGACAAGGTATTTTCTTTCAGGTTAGTCCTAACGTCAAACTTCCGCCACCACTCCACACCTAAAATGATAGGGAACAGGAGGTTTTTGATCGACTAAAGTGATCAGACAAGTGGTACTTGCCAACCTGATAGTCCACTGTCCCAATAATCTTCAGAGTGGAATACCTTGGGACGCCCCTCCTCTAACCACATCACCTGGCAAGTAACTCAGTCCAAGGTAATCGACTAAGTACTGGTCCATAAAGTTTCGAGAGGCGCCAGTATCCACCAAAATAGTAGTGGCGAGCTTCCCTAAAGGAGAGGAGAGGGTGGCAGTCAATAGAAAATAACCGGAATGGCCTTTATTTATTGAAGACAATGACAACACTTCACCAAAAATTTCTTCTTCTGGCTCAAGCATGTCAACAGAATCTGTTTTGGAATTAAAAAAGGGGATATATAGTTGGCCACTCTTATTACTGAGGACACATACCCCACCATGCCTTCTGCAGGTGCATATACTTGATCATATTTTAAATGTAGTGCCTTTTCCACTTCCTGAGTGCACTAAATCATGGTAGAGGTCAACCATGGGTTCTTAGGGGTAATCTGATATACTGGAATAGGGTCCTCATCCAGGCCATATGAACTAATAAACAGTTCAGAGGTAGAGACCAGTTTTCGTTATAAAACGCGTTTTCTGATGTTAACGATCCTATCCTTTACTCTGCAATGGAATGCCCGATGTTATCTGAGGCCAACACCCCCAGGCCCATCTGCACCAATTTCGCCGGCATCATCTGAATGTGCCAGCAAAGGGAAACTTGTTTCTCAGAATAGAATTTAATTAATTTGGTGGAAATTTAGGGAATCATGACTTTTGGACATTAAAGCATCTGAATCCACCAGGTACAAACACAAAGGGTGGATACTTTCCAGTTGGAGGCAACCATAATAAAGCCAAGTTGCTCCAACCTTTGTGCAAAAGAGAAACAGCGGTTCAGCTAATGACAGCTGAAACCCAGAGCTGGCGTCCATTGTTTCTACTTTGGAAAAGGTCCACATGGAAAAAGTTCGTGCACATAAAAAAAGTGGTTGGTCAACTAATGTAAGGAGAGTGTCTATAAATCACCTGTTTCCAGCGTGGAGGTGCTTGGTGCACAGAGCCAACGCGTGGAAACTAGCCATTAGTACTAATGCTGCTAAAGCCCAGCAGAGGGTGATGGAGCAACAATAACTAAAACCAAAAAGCGCGATCAGAAAACACCCAAAAATGATGCAGTGCACAAGAAGAGGAGTGGTAAACGGGCCAGGTTGGAGGGGACCTGGGTAAACCAACGGTGCTCTTAAATATTGGATTGTGTTCAAACTGGCAATTTGAATGGAGCGTGAGACCTCCATGAAGGGGTTCGTGCACATAACCTTTGGTAATAACATTTTAAAAAACTGGAAAAATGGGGAATTTTATTTGAGAAGTCAACTAACAAGGAATGTTGGTTAGGGAAAATGTATTTAAGCTTGGATGGGGGAATTGGGATTATGCCACAGTGGGCTCAAGCAGCGACTCACCAATAGGGCAATACTGCCATCCAAATTAGTAGAATAGGCCGAAACTGACTTCACTTGAGTGATCAATTGAAGTTGGATTTGACGCGAGCGCATTATTCATAGATGGAATGGGTTTTAAATCCCCATTCCTCAACTATCAAATTGAACCGTCCGCCTTTATTTAGTATATAGTTCATTTTAACACTTGACCTGACGTCAGGGGCTGGTCACTCATCATCCACTAAGACCAACATGGGCATATTTTGCCCTTGCCCAGCACTGGTCTAGGGTGTGCTTCAGGTCTGGGAGGCCCTGTAGCTTCACCTTTTGGGCCTCCAGGCGCCAAGCCTTATTTTGGGATTGATCCCCACTATGATGTCATCTACACATGACTTAATTGTAATGTCTCTTTTCCTGTAGTGGTGACAATGCCTTGTGTGGCTAGGGCTTGAAGCTGAACATTTTCTTTGGCTAAGGCCCTCATATTTAATTTAGAGTTCTCAGACGTGGAGGTCTCAATCAATGGCTAGATGCTACTTGGTAGCTGAGGTGCATGCCCATATAGGGCTTCAAATGGGGGACATCTTGATAACTCGGTGGTAGCTTACCTTGTAGGCAAGCAAAGCGCTGGGTAGGTAGTGGTTCCAACAATCAGGAACTGAGGCGGCCAACTTTCATAAAATGGAATAAGAGTTCCGTTAGCTCATTCTACTACTCCATTAGTTGATGGGTGGTAAGGAGCAGCGAAACTCTGGGTAGTGCCAAATAGTGAGTAAAGTTCTTGTACTACCTGTGAAGTGAAATTTAACCCATTATCCAAAGGTAAGGTTTGGGGGCACCCATTCTGGGTGAAAACGGATTGAACAAGGAAGAGAGCTGTGGCTTTGGCAGTGTTAGCAGGGACCAAAATCACTTCAACCCACTTGGTTAAGTGGTCCACAGCTAGGATAATATACTTATGGCCATGCAACCCAGTGGGAAGAGGGCCTACCACATAAATGCTAATGACATTGAAGGGCTAGTTGGAGTGATGACTGAGTGTTGAAATCTTGGATTAGCTTGATCTTGGGATCAGCAAGTCATACATGCCTCCAAGACCTCTTGGATGGTTTCCATCATTCGTCCCAATACATTGTTTTTTCAGCCATTTGTGAGTCTTCTTGACTGCCCATGTCCCACAGTAGAATGGTCCTCTAGAATAACATCAGTTCAGGAAGAGGGGCGGGCATAAGGGAGCCACTTCTTAATGTCCTACTTGTAGAGAAGCCCATCCTTAATTTGAGTGTCTTGAGTCATCCTTTGGAGTTCAGCTTGGATATTGGGAGTTTCCAATTCCCATTTCTCAGGTCAACCTATTATATCGTACAGCCAGTCCTCCTTGGGGGTCAAAGCTGCTAGCGCTAGCATCCTAGAGGCTGTCAGCATTTTGATGAATTGCGCCTGTAAAATGAACAAAGATGAAATCATAGCTCTGCGGTCATAAAGCCCACCTGGTTAATCGGCCATCTGGGTCCTTCATTTGATGGAGCCAATGGAGTGAGGAGTGGTCTGTAACAATGGTAAAGTGAGTACCATAGAGATAATGCCAGATATTTTTGATGGATAGCAAGACAGCCAGGCATCCCCTCTTGGTAACGATGTATTTTCTTTCATCTTTACTCAGTGTCTTACTAAAATAGGCCATGGGATGGTTGATTTGGTTTTCATCATGTTGGGCCAGGATAGCCCTGATGGCAACATCACTTGCATCCATGAACAACAAGAAGGGTTGGTTAATGCGTGGGTGGACTAGATGGGTTTAGTACATAGAGAAGTTCTCAAGGCATTAAAATACCAGTTCTTGTTCAGGCCTCCATTCAAACGGCACATTCTTCTTCTGGGGGTAGAATAGTGGCTCAGCTAGGTCAGCAAACTGGGGAATAAACTGATGATAATAGCCCACCATGCCTAAGAATACCTGGATATCTATTAAGCTTTGAGGGCGTGACATCCTCTCTTTGGCGTCACCCTTATCTGGAATAGGCTGGATGCCATCTTTTGAAAATATTGTTTCCCAGGAACTCCAGTTCTGATTAAAAAGAAAGAGCACTTCGAAGGTTTAAGCTTTATAGAAGCATTTCAGAGCCAATCAAAAACTTCCATGAGATGCTCGATGTGTCCATTAAAGGTTTTTGAGAAAACAGTAATGTCATATAGGTAGACGAGTACACAAGAAAGCTTCAAGTCCCAAAGGATCTCTTCCATAGCACGTTGGAAAGTGGTCATGGCGTTACAAAGGCCCTGGGGCATCCTTGTGGGCTCAAATAGTCCTTCATTGGCTATGAGAGCGCACTTGGTTTGATCTTTGGTGGTGAGATCAACTTGCCAATATCTGCTAGCAAGGTCCATGGCTGAAAAGTACTGAGATTTGGCAAGCAGACGGAGGGAATTGTCAATTTGGGGCAGAGGATAACTGTCCATCTTGGTGATGGAATTGAGCCACTGGTAGTCCATCCCCACCTTATAGCTGCCGTCCTTCTTCTAAACCAGCAGAAGAGGAGAGGCCAAGAGCTGCATGATGGTACCAGGAGTTTTGCGTCGAGAAGTTTTTTGAGTTCCATCACCTGAGCCTCTTCAAGCTTGCTTTTATGGTAAGGTCAGTACTGGAAGGGGGAGCATCCCTAGTTTCCACATGATGCAAGACTCCGTTCATTCTTCTGAAGTTGTAGGTTGAGGCTGAAAATAGGTCTGAATACTCTTTTAATAACTCTTGAACCTTATATTGTTGGTCATCTGAGAGGTCCTTGCTGATATTAGTGTAGACAAGGCTTACTGATGGAGGTGTATCCAAGCTAAAATCCCTTAATTCCACAAATCTTTGGATATCAGCAATAGCCTCCACCAGTAGAATGTGGACATAGTTGGCGGGACTGTTTGGACCTACTGTTTTGGGTTTATCAGTAAGGTTGGCCACCAAACACTTATATAGATCCGGCATAAGCTGTATCTAGGATCCCCAGGCAGGTTAGCATCTCTTTTGTGGATGGATTGTTTAAGCCTCAGATTTCCAATATGTATCTTGAGGGGGTGCTGACATGGACCTGGGTGTCAGCAATGACTTGGGACTTTGGAGGTATTGTAGTCACCCTAGGTAAGTAGATCGGCATGCCCTCTTGCCATCAACATCAGGAGGGGGCAATTGGACTCAGGAGCCCCTAATGTGATATTTAAGCTGATTGATTTGACCTTCACTTTCCAGTAAACAGTCTCAGGCTTTGACCTCAATCTTTTAATCATGAGAGGTCTCAAAGAGCAGAGAGGTACCTGATGCCCCAGTAAGGATAGAAAACCGCTGTCATAATTGTATACTGCTGAATAGTCTCGAAGGAACTGAGCTCCAAGGATCAGGTCATAGATAGGGTTATCTAGCGTGACAGCAGGGGTGTTTACAGCAAGCTTTCCAAAACATAATGGTAGAGAGGAGTAAGCTCCTATAGATCAGGTACATTGTACGCCGTGTCATATTCCATATAGTGTGACAAATCTGGAGTGATCTTGATGCGCTTCATTAACTTGGATGATATGACGTTCACGGGGGAGCCACTGTTGACTATGGCAAGGACTTGAATTTTATGAACTTGAACTGCGACCTAGGTAACCAGACTTCTGAACTGGGGTGGTAGTTTGAGAAAAATGAGCGAGTCATCAAAAGAAGAGTAAGCAGTATCAATTTCTTTATTATCCTTGGATACCAAAACTTCTTCTCCAGGTACAATAGCTCCAGGTTCATTAAAGGTTATGGAAGATTCTTGAGGCTGAGTAGGATGTCAGCATGGAGCGCCTTGTCCTCCATGCTGACAGCCCTTTTCCCGCCTCCTCAGCAAGTTGTTTCCAGCAGGTCTTGGCACTGTGTATGAAACTGATATAGTAAGTGCATCAAGGTTGAGAATTTTTCAGGGTTTTGACCACCTGGACTCTAGGACGGTTAGAGGGGCCTGTAAATGTAGCCTTAAAGTGTAGAGTCAACGCAGGGATCTCGTTAAGTGCTTCCTTGATCTCCCAGATGTAGTTAAATCCATTTTTTTTTCCAATCATATACATTTGAAACTCAGGGTAGGATCCCAATGCAGAAATGACAGCGGTAATAGCATATTCCAGAGTAATACGATTTGTAGTGACTAAGGGTTGTGCTTGGGCATAAAAACAGCAGGCAAACTCCATGGGGCTTTCTCCTTTATTCCATTGGATACCCATGAACGCCTATTTTTGGTTGGCCGGGGTTTGATTGCTACAAAACTCTTAGAATAAGGCTGTATGAACCTGTTCCCAGATGCTGCACTCCTTCAAATGGGAGGTCATGATCTCATGGGAAGTGCTATCTAGGCAGGAGTGGATATGCTTTACCTTCTGCTGGTTGGTGGCCTCACCCATGGAGCTCTCATATGTGTACAGGAAGGAGGCAATGCTCTCCTGGCTGGAGGTGAACCTTTCTTTAAAATTAGGTTTAAAGTTAGTTATAAGAGGAGTGGAGAGGGTGTTAACACCAGGGATGGGCGCTGGCTCCAGGATCTCAGTTTCCACATAGTTGCGGGGGCCTGCTGGTCTAGCCATAGCCATAGGCCCTCAAGGTCCTCTTAAATATCATCACAGTTTTGATTGGGTGAGGAAAAGGAATCCTTATTTGCAACTTGCTACTTTAGGGATTTAATGTTAGCGCCCTAAATGTGAAGCTGGCTCTTGAGGGTAGTCAAACAGGTTTCAAACCCTTGACAAGTTTGTTCGAGCTAAGAGATTCAAGTATCAGTAAGTTTGGTGAAGGCACTGAGGTTGTCCATTTCGTCTGACAGTGCCTCAATGGAGACCCTAGGGTTGAGGGGGACTCCATCCACTCAGAGTTTACATCCCTGAGCTACATTCTGAATTTGATCACGTAGGGAAGCCAAGGATGTTATCACATCTTTCCGCCATAGGTCTTCAGGGCCATCAGGGGTGGGAGCTGAGGGACCTGGGGCCCAGGAGGTCCATGGGGACCCTCTGGTCCTTTGGATCCTTCACAATCTTTGGGGCCTTCAGGCCCCTAGAACCTTCATGTCCTTCACTCCTGGAGGAGTAGTCATGAGAGACCAGCTCCCAATAGTTTTGTTGCAGGGCCCATACCAAATCCTGAACTTGGAGGAGGTGTGAATTTTCAAATTACCTCAAGCAGTCGAACGTTCTGATGCAGTAGGTCCTCAAGATAGCCAGAGATCCCACTATTTAACACCACAAATTGATCTCAGATCTTGTTGATCAACCATCGGTTATTAATAAATGGCATCACGGATGTCATGAAAAAAGGAGGAAGCTGCATTAAAGAACTCGATGATGTGAGAGTGTAAGGCCTGGATAAGCCCCAATTGTCAGGAGAATTCTTGATGGTGCAACCCAATCAATTGGAGTAGATGATGAATATCTGGGTGAACAAAGTTGTGAAGGTAGCGTTCAGAACCCAGGTCAAGTTCTCTAGCTTGCAGCTGGGGCAAATTATAGAGGTCCCACATCATATAGGGAACAGAAGAGGCACAAGAGCGGCTAGAGTGAGCAACCATGGAGTAGATGCCATTTGTTAATTGTTGGACAACGTTAAGGTTCTTGTACTGAAGTTTGTACTGACTTCCATCAATAGAGGGCAGGGAGAATTAGAATGTGGCCCGAAATTCTACCTCTCAGGCTGCAAGTGTGGTATTTCAAATCATGATGCCTTAACCCATTGAGCAACGCTTCTAAACTGACCAGCATATTGGCCTTTGAGGCTGCTAGTATTCTCCATTGTTTGTGATAGACGTTTACACTTAGGACATCTCAGAGCCCCCTGTAGTGAACACCATGTTTATTGGCGTTACAGTTCTTAGGACTGTCGCTGAGTTCTGAAGGTGGCTCAAAGCTGAAATTTCTTAAAAATGGGTCAAGAAGGAAATGGAATAATTGATAGAATACTAAATATTTCATTAGGTTAAAAGGTGTCATCATTTATAGGGTGCGTGAGAAACGGTGCCTCAAGGATCTTTGTGGCCCATCTGTTCAGGATCTTTCATGGCCTTCTAGATTGACCGCCTGTTTGGCACCCTTAATCTAACTCACCGCCCACTTGAACAGATCAGTGGAAACTCCGCCCCACGTAACTTATTAATTGAGGATGAGAATCCTGAAGTCATCTCCATTCAATTAGTTTGATAGGCAATTTGTTATGGCTCAATTTAGAAGTGAAGAATTCGATTTCTTTTTATCTTAAAATCCTGAAAGTGAAAATGGATTGAAAAAAGGAGGAGTGTACCAGAGCCAAAGGCACCAAGGTAGCCGCCCTCTCTGACATGAAGCATGACATAGACCAACAATTGGTAAGGGCCAAGTATGCTCATGTTAGATCCAGGGGTTTTCATGATGGGTGGCTGGAGTTACACCAACAGCACATAAGTGTGCAAAATATACTATCAGCAAAGATGGGGAATTAATTTGGTCAAAAAATGGGATATAAGTTTCGTTCTGGTTATACTATCTCCCAATCTGGTAATATCTAATTTAAATTTAGAACTTGAGTTTGTTCTTACTTGGGTATGGTATTACTCATGATGGTAATTTTTGTCACAGCTAATGACATATTTTCTGGTATATAACGCTCCTTTAAAGCAAAGTCAAATAAGCCTTTGAAGTCAAGGCCAGAACCCCTAAAAGTCACTGATGACCTCTCTAAGGTCATTGTCTGGAAATATATTCTGGCTTTGCCAGCCAGGGCTGAGGAAAACGGCTCACCTGAGGCAGAAAATCCGTCAGAAATCGACCACAAAATCTGTAAAATCATGCATTATGAAGTTACAGAATATGGCAGAGTTTGTAAAATTTTACTTTCATTAAAAAGCGATAATTTTACAGCTCAATCAGTTTTCATTAAACGCTTTTTAATCTTCATAAATCTTCCCTTTTTATTTTATACCCAAGATGAGAAAGGTTTTGCTTTTTAGATAAACAGTTGTATTTTTAAAGTTTAAAGATTATTTGTGCAAGTTTTCCTATACTTTTCTGTTTATTTTTCACAGGTTTACCTCTTTTGGAATTATCATGATGGCTGAGGTCCTTTTCCTGCTCTGGTCTAGCTCTCAAGTTGGGCGCGAACATGCCTCCCACACTGCGTCCTATTACAGTGACAACATTACATCTTATTTCGCCACATTTCGTTAAAGTTCTTAGCCACCTTTCCCTGCTCTCAGGTACTCATGCCCCTGATAAATCCCAGTTTGGTGTGCGTTTTATCTAAAAAATTTATATGGAGACATAAAAAAAGTTATCTAGGACTTTGCTTCCTATTGCTGGGTCACTTTGCCTTGTTGTGACACCTTTTGCCTGGCACTCTTCCTTCAGCGATCTCCTGCGCTCCAGTTTCCCTGACATTATATGAGAAAAGCCACGATTTTTGTGAGTTTCTTCTCCTGTTGGGTGGCTTGAGTTAGCACAACCCTCTCAGAGTTGTCACCTGTTGAAGTGGTTCATTCATCTGGTACTGTTGTATCCCTTCTGACCTATGTTGTTACCTTCTTCAAAGGGTGTTCTTAAGGTGCTGCGCGTCTCACCTCACAAAAAAAGCACATATAGTGTGCAGTACCTGTCACTATCAGCCTCACCTTCCACTATTCATGTGATTTAAATTCAAAAGTAGATATTCACCACGTTATCCAGCCTTAAGGCCCGCCATAAGTTTCAAGGCAAGGACTTAGGTGTCATCCTTCTTTTCCAAAAGTTCCATGAGATTTCAGAGGGAGCTCACCAATGGTTACTCTCTGGTGGTAAATATAATAGATCTTTCCTAGAATCTCTCCCAGAGTTGGAAACCTTTGTCAAGAACCACTAGTTTCCCCCTGCTACCTTTGAGGACTATAACTCCTTTATCCACTTGACTTAAGGAGACCTCACTAAGGCATAGTACTTGCGCCTATTTCAAGAGAAAGTATCAAGTTTAGAATTTCTTAATCAGTTGAAAATGGCTCTCCTACGCAAGCCCCTAGATAATACTGGTGCTTCCCTTGGCATATGGGATAACCCTCCCCCTTCTTTATATGGGATGTGCTCCATCCTTGCGTCCCTGTTGTCCAACAGCCTCTGTGCTGCCAAGCCTAACTGTACCGCAGAACTTTAGATCTTAGAATTTGACAACTCCATCACTGTGGGGCACCATCAGGTTTCAGATCACGTGGTGACATATCCAACTGAGATGCTGGCTGTTATGGACACCTCAAACCTGACCATAGAATAACCCCTTCTTTACTCTCCCAGTACCGCTTGGAACCTGCAGTGAGCTCTCTGGAAGGTGAGACTGAAACCTCCGTCATAGGTAGGAGGTCTCCTCACCACTGACCCTGCAACGCTACGCTCCACGGAGTACCCCTTACTTTTGTCCTCATAATTAGAAAAGGTTGGTAAGTCTAACCCATTTGATTCAGAGCAATCACTTCACTCTAGCCACGGACCCTTAGTTGCCTTTTAGTACCTTTGTCTCCTATCCAACCTGTTGTCCCAGTTGGCCCAGTTGAACAACCTTTTCATATCACTCCAGAGTTGTCACAAAAGCGGGAAGTAAAGTTTAGACCGGCCTGTCAGTCTGTATGTCCAAACACCTAAATGGCAAGCCCAAATTCCAGAGGCGCTGCTGCTTGAACGACGTTGAATTGTGCTATGAGAGATCTCACCAGTGAGCGTCAATATGCTATAAATGTAAATAATAACTCAGCAATGTACCAGGCTATCACAGCCCCAAAGCCCGTGGGATTAGGAGCTGGAAAAAGAGATATTAGTTTGGGGATTTAAATTTTGTCATAGAAAAAATTGAGATCAGGGTGCAGAAATTTTATTGACTTTAAAGATAGAAAATCAACCATCAATTTTCTCAGTGTGTTATGACTAATTGAATAGACAATTAGTTTGGGAGTAGCTTAGAAAGGCTCAGTATTAGGGCCCTTGAAATTCGCCTAACCCAGCGTACTTTGAGCAAGGGGAAAACAAATTATTTTGAACCTACTTTAAACATTTTTAGCTGTGAGACAAGTTGCTATCAGTTCATCCATGAATGTCCAAATTGCTGATTTTCTTTGGTTTTGATGGCTAGAGTGACATAATATTGCCCAATGGGCAGTGGGGACCTCCCAAGGCACCAAATGTAGGGACAGTCCCATGAGGTCAGGAATGGGTTTGGGATGCCCAACCTGCCTGCACCCAGTCACTCTAGCATCCGTTGGACCAAACAAGAATTGTTGAATGGGGGTTTTGATACTGCTGGGGAGGGTTTTAAACTGGCGTCAGCATTTCCCAATGGCCTGATGCCATTGGCGAGTTCCTCTGACAATTTGACATCAGGAGCATGCTTCATAGAAGGTACGCGCCCCTCAAGCTTTGTTTCCAATATTTCTGGGTTAGGTTTCGAACCTGCAACAGCATTCACAATGACCCAATGCCATTAGCAAGTTTTGCCAAAGATTTGACACTAGAAGCCTTGTTTACCAAAAATGTGCACCTGTCAGGCTTGTTGCATAAGATTTTGCAATTGTTGACCATTAACATCAAAGATTCGCCACTGTTAATTGTACTCAGCCCCTTTTCCCCAAGTGGGTGCTGATTTATTGTCAATTCGCTACAGATTCCCTTAATTCGCCCAATTAATTCTTTGGATGTAAGAACTGGGGCTGGAGCAGCTTCCTCAAAGGGTACGCCATCACCTATATACCACATGAGTGGGGTCACCCTGGGAGACAAGGGGCCGCTGGCTTTCTTGGCTCTTTTTTTGATGGGAAAGGGAACACCACCCAATCCAAATGGAGGGGGCGCTCTCCTGGACTTAAAAGCGTCACCTCTCGTGGCAAACCTATTTAGAAACAGGTAGATATCCATGAAAAGATGATTGAAGAGGAACTCTCCTTGGCTGACCCCACCAAAAGCTTGTCCTTCCTTACTGGTGTGGTTTCATGCATTAAGGATCTCCCTCCTGCTGAACATAGAGCATTAAGGTACCTTAATCCATTTAAGTCCCGTGGGCAACTCACTGGCAATGTGAAGTCATACGCTATTGAATCCTCAGGGAATACTCTCGCTTATACTCTGCCCTCTGGGATTGGAGCCATCTGTCCTCCCTTGGCTTTATAGAAAATAAATCCTCCCCTGATTACTTCTTGTTCATGGCTATCTTTTCCTCTTCAGGAAATAATTTACAAATGCACACTTTGGTGGTCACTGGCGCTACTGAAAACTGTAACTGTCAAGAGCTGGCGGAGGCCCTGGACCTACCACTTGGGTGCTGGTCGTTTGTGAAGGGTGGTGCATTTCAAAACATTCCGAGCTTTTGTGTACTAACACCTTTTCCCTTTGTTACAGGCGATGGGTACTTTGTGAAAAGATTCTCCTTAACTAAAAACCTCTTATACCCCGTTATTATGGGGGTTTTCTGGTGGCACCTGTTTGAAACCTTCATTAACCTTGTGGACTCTATCATGAACTAAAAGTTCCCTTGAGGAGTTATGGTTACCATCCCTTGCCTGGATGAGAGCAAAACGGCTCTCTATGAGGTGAGGTCACTCTCCTATCATAGGCCTAGCCTCTATTAAAACGACTGACGCCCTAACCCTAACACTTATCCTGCTTGGATGTATAAGCGGATATGCTGACCTTTTTGATTCCACCAAGGCTCGCCCACTCCCCGAGCACATCAAGTTTGACTATAAGTTTAAGTTGACCGTGGACTTCATTATGATATCTTCTCCAATGTATACCTTGTTCTCTGAGGGAGGAGGCTGCCTTGGACTTTTGGGTTGACGACATGCTCATTAAGGGTCAAATCTTTAAGAAATTCCCGCCGGTGTGCTCCCCCTCCTGTTTGTAGAAAAATATGATGACATACTTTGTCCCTGCGTTTATTATGGCACTCTGAATAACGTGACAGTGCCTGACCCCCAACCGCTCTCCCTGGAGCAACAAATTGCCCGCTATGTGGAGAAAGCTAAGATGTTCAGCAAGCTGGGCTACCTTAAAGCTTTCAACCAGAACCACATCAAAGAAGGCCAGGAGTGGTTGACCTCTTTTTGTACTCATAAAGGCATCTACCGGTTCAGGGTCATACCTTTTGGTTTAAAACGCCCCCGCCTGATTTTACATCTTCATTGATGCTGTCTTTAAAGACCTTATAGGAACCTGTGCTTTACATACATGGACAACATAATGGTCTTCTCCACAGATGCAGAATCACACGCCTGCCACCTTGTATCTGTCAAAGAGCGACTTTCACAGGCGAACCTTACTAAGGCTAGAAAGTGTGAGTTCTTACAGTCCAAGGTTGAGTTCTGAAGAAACATTATTTTTCCCACGGCCTCATGATAGCCTTAGATAAGAAAGCAACCATCCATAATTGGGATACCCCCTCATCCCTCACAGAGTTACGCATCTTCCTTGGGACGTGTAACTTCCTCAAGAAGCTCACCCCAGCTCTCAAAAATCGCCGCCCCTCTCTATACCGCTTCTAGAAGATCTTACAGTTGGACTACAGATGCAACGTCACGTTCCACTCCGTTAAGTCCATACTCTTGTTCATCCCAGTGTTAGCACATTCAGACCCCAGCCGCCCCTTTATTGTCACCACTGACGCCTCCAACTTTGTGGTGGGAGCTGCTCTCTTGCAGGAGGGGGATGATGGGTGGAACTGCCTGATGCTTACTTTTATAAGAAGATGACCCTGGAGCAGCTCAACTACGCTATATATGATAAGAGACTCCGTACTGTTGTTGAGGCGGTACAGCACTGGCGCCACCAATTGCATGGGCCTAAGTAAACTTTTACAGTCCGCACTGACCGCAAGGCGTTGATGTACTATCACGCCCACCAGAAGCTATCCTCTCGTCAGTCCCAGTGGTTGGAAATCTTATCAGTGTCTGACTTTTAATTTGACTTCAATAAGGGCACCCAGAACCTGTTACCAGATGCCCTATCCCAGAACCCTGCCTTCGCCCCTGACCCAAGCACTAGTTGACGCCCACATTACCCCGGTGTTGATTAAACCAGAACAGGTGAAGGAGAGCCCACTGTCCAACCCCACCCCCGCTCTGCTCATGATGGAACCTTTGGAAGGGTATACTTACACCCTTGCCTGCGTTAGGTTGTCCCAACCCCTGTCAACTGACTATGATAAGAGTAAGCAAGCCTGCCATAGAAATGGTGAACCCCTTAACAAAGGCTACCAGTTGCTAGATGGGGTCATCCTTCATTAAAGCAAGTAGTGGGTACCACCTGAACCCCTGTATGAGGAAGTGATCCGCAAAGCTCATGACCCCCAACTGCTGGCCATCTTGGAAAGGACAAGACGATTGAGTTGGTCTGCCGCTCTTACGGTGGGAAGGGTATTGCCACATATGTGGAAGATGCCACAAAGTTCTGATTGACGTGTAACCATTCAAGATGCGTGGCGGCTCCCCCTTTTTGTGTTGGGCACCACTAGTGCTAAAAAAAGATGTGTAACCGGTCAAAGCCTAGCCGCCTGAAGAGTGCTGGGTTGCTTATCCCCCTCCAAGCCGCTAGGGCCCTTGGACATCAGTGCCTGTCAATTTTATCGTGAAACTCCCCTTGTCCCAGGGCTATGATGCAGTAATGGTTGTAGTGGACCGTTTTACCAAGATGGCACATTTCATCGCTTGCGATACCACCATTACTTCAGTTGAGACAGCAATTCTCTTTGTAGACTACATCTTTTGTCTACATGATCTCCCCAAGGAGATTATCAGTAATTGCAGCCCACAATTTAATTCCCAGTTCAAAGAAGCCCTACTTTTCATCCTAGGCATCCTCCCCTTCCACTACACAGCTTTCCACCCCCAGTTATATGGGCAGACGGAGAGAGTGAACTGAGGTTTGAAGCAATTCTTGCATAGATACTAAAGCTGAACAGAACAATTGGGCCTCTCACCTTCCACTTGCGCAATTTTTCTTTAATAACCTTACTCATACCTCTACAGGCACATCCCCCTTTATTGCAAACTATGGTTACAACCTCAGCTTCAACCTAAGTCCGCAGATTGATCTACTGTTGTTGCTTCCAAGGAGTGCGCTAAAGAGCTCATAGACATACACCAGGCAGTGAAGGACCATCTCATTGATGCTTTGAGGATCTACTAAGCATACGCTGACCACAAGCGCCGTGAAGGACCTTAGTAAAAGCCTGGCGACTTGGTCATGATCAACTCCAAGAACCTCCACCTGAAGCAACCCTGCCACAAGTTAGGCCCCAAGCGTGTTGGACCCTTCAAGATCCTCAAGAAAATTGGCCCGTTAGCTTACTAGGTTGACCTACACCCTTTGACCAAAATGTTCAGCACCCTACATGAGTGCCTTCTGACCCCCTTCGATGGTCCCATGCCGCCTCACCCTGATTCTGTCATAGTGGATGGTGAGCCTCAATATGAGACAATACTGTTCTTACTCTCGCCTACCTCTGACGCCGCCTACAGTAGTTGGTGTCCTGGAAAGGTTATGATGAGACTGAGAACAGCTAGGTATCCTATTGAGACATAACCAATGTTCAGGGCCTAATTTTCACTTTTGCGCTAGATCCCCATATGTTGTAGATCCCGCCACCCAATCTCCTTAGCCTCCATGAAGCTACCTACCCCCCCCCCCCCAAAAAAAGAAATTACCTTGGCCAATGCCCCCTCAGGCGGTGTAGAACCCCGTCCAAGAGTGGAGGGTAATGTCACAGCTAATGACAGTTTCTAGTGTTGAACGCCCCCCCAAAGCAAAGTTAAACAAGACCTTGGAGCCTAGACCAGAACCCCTAAAAGTCACTGATGACCTCTCTAAGGTCATTGATAGAAAATGGGTTCTGGCTTTGCCAGCCAGGGATGAAGAAAATGGCTCATCTGAGGCGGAAATTCCGGCGAAAATTGCCCCAAAATTTGGAAAATCACGCGCTATGAAGTTACAGAATTTGGCCAAATTTGTAATATTTCAGTTTTAATAAGAGGCGGAAATTTTACAGCTCAGATCGGATTTTTATAAACGCTATAGAACCTTCACAACCCTTCCCTTTAAATTTTAGAAATAAGTTGAGGAAGTCTTTGCTTTTTTCAGATACTTAGTTAGTTTTTATAAAGTTTAGTAATTAATTTGTGCAAGTTTTCCCATACATTTCTGTTTATTTTTCACAAAAATACTCTGTTTGAATTTTTACAATGGCCGGAGCCCTTTCCTGCTCTGGTTTAACTCCCCAGTTGGACGCAAACCTGCCACTCACTCTGCGGCCTATTCCACCAACTTCATGCATCTTATTTCGCCACGCTTTACCTCAGTTCTAATGCCACCTTTCCCAGCTCTCAGTGACTCTTTTCCCTGATGGTTGTCGCCAGTTTGGTGGGCGTTTTGTCCACAAAATTTATATGGAAACATAACCCAGATTTCCTAGGACGTTGCTTCCTCTTGTTGGGTCAGTTGGCTTGTTGTTACACCTTATTCCTGGTGCTTTCCCTTCTATTTACCTCCTGCGCTTCAGTTTCCCTGACAGTAACAGTTGGTCTTTACAAGGGCACAAGTGCCATATTGACTTTAAACACACAAAAAAGAGTTTCTTTTTTAAATTTCTAGAAAAAAGTAATTGTCAAACCAGGGATCCTGTTCAAGTGAAGATATGTTGTATATCAATTTCCAATATGTGATGTGCACCCTATGATTAACCTGTCCTCTAGTTGACAGGTGAGATCCTGGATGTCCACTCAGTTGGAGACTCATATGAGCTTATCATAAGGTTGGGTGCTGTGGGTTGGCAATAATCCAATCTAGCCTCTAGTTGTAACAACCCATGTTTCCAATACCTTAGTATGTCCATCTCAATAAATGCTACCGTAACTCAGAAGAGAGTTTTCTCAATCAAATGGTGAAATAGGGTGGTATTAGGTTGTCAGAATCAAAGTTGGACTAATTGCCCTACACTTCAATGGGAAGGGCTGGCGGCGGCTCAGTGAATTGTTTAATATGAGCAGAGGTCCAATATGATGGCCAATACTCTTCCAGCCTCTAGCCACATGTCTAGGCTCAGGGAGTATGCGCTTCTGGTGATACACACTTACATGCGTCTCCACTGGGGGAAGCAACCAGGTCAAGGTGTGTCAATATTGGTAGGCCCATCGGCACCTCAGAATAGCCCCACACCTTCAAAGGCCATGAGTTTGCAGCTTATGGCACCTGGTGAGCGAGGGCTCAACATCCGCACAATTCTGAAAGGTTTTTTGGCCAACCTGAGAACTAAACTGAACCTTTTCAAAATACTTTATAACTCAAGTAAGATAAAGCAAAATGGTCATTTTATTGAGAATGGCCTATCCAGTGAGGGAGCCCAAAATGGTGGGAACACAAGATGGGACAACCAAAAATAAGATAGACTTTTAACTTGATTGGAATAGGGAACGCCAGAATATAGACCTGACTGGCAGTCCAAAATTATGAAATAAATCAGATGTGCAAACTGGATGATTTCCATGTCATTCCATTGTTATCAAGCCTTAGTTTCTCATAGCTCAAGCAAAAGTATAAATAAATTTTGAATTTAAACAGCAGCAGAATTGATACAAACTGTTAGAATGCTATCATCATTCCTATTACCTCTGATTATAAGAATTAATAAACAGAATTTCTTCCATTACATTACCCCTCACTGATAAAAACCCCCAAAGCTTTCTCAAGCTTAGGCAATGTGGAAGAAATCAGCCGATGAGTGATATTTCTTGCAATGGAAAGGAAAGGGGAATCTGACCAGAAATTCAAGTGTTACAGAAAGTGTTAATGCTCCTCTTGGAGGTCTGCTGGTGGGCACAATAGGTCATAACTGCCAGTGGTCCAATCAGCACCCTCAACCTCCCCTCCACTATCAGGGGTCTGCAGGAACTGATGATAGTGGTGATAGGGTTAGATTTCCTTGGGACAGTGGTCATTACCCTATCTTGCGAGCTGGCAGGAACCACAGCTTGCCACAGAAGTATGAAGTTGGAATAATGTGACAAAGCAGGTTCCCAAGACCTTGGTTTGTCATCCTGATACATGTAACCTTATACCAGAAGAATTCCTTAATCAAATGGCGGAATTCGTTGATATCAGGCTGTTAGCCATTAGAGTTGGACTAATTGCCCTACACTTCAATGGAAGGGTTTGACGGTGACTCAGTGAATTGCCCAATATGAGCAGAATTTCCATTTTACAGCCAATACTCTGCTGGTCTCTGGCCATCTGTGATATTCTGAGGATCACTCACTTGATTAAATAATTCCTGCACGCTTATTCAGGCTGAAGTTCGGCTGTATGATCCTCAATTTTACCAGTGGCTTGCAGTATTTTAACTATTCAGAAAAATCACTAGGCATCCTCAAATTGCTCCATTTTTTTGATGATTTTGGGCTTGATTTTCCCTCTGTAAACAGGAACTATAACCAAGGCAGGCAAAGTTGCAAGCTGTGGATCTCAAAATTCCAGCTTGCTGACACTCTCCAAATGTGAATTAAAATAAAAACTATAAAGAGAATCAAATAAAATAAATCGTTTTTAGACTACTTTGTTTGATAATTAATCATTAGGCCAGGCGCTGGTATTTATAATTCTAGGGCATCTTCTGGCCACATTCAAGCACACGATTGCACAGATTAATTTCCACCTCAGTTTGGCCCTTGAACTGATACAACTAAGACATATTGCTAGGTTTATTGGTGGCAAAGTACTCTCATATTGTGAGGACTTCAGGACGAAAATCACAACAATGAGCGTTCAAAATGGTCCTAGGATTGTCTCAAATGAGTTTTGTCATACTGCTGATGAAATACAAATTCTTGAGATTTTGTGGTTGATTTAAATAAATGACATACCCTTAATCAGGCCGTCAGCAGTCCTCTCTCAATATCACTAGGTACTTACATTTGGGTGGTCCATGTGCAAGTGCTATCATTCCAGTTATGCATATGACATACGAAAATTATTTTAGGACCAGCTCAAAATATTTTTATCATACAGATGATGAAAACGAAACCCTAATTTGGGTGTCAACTGGCACTCTTGATAGCACTAGGTACTCTCATTTGGGCGGTCCATATGCAAGTGTTATTGTGCCAATTATGCATACTGAGATACAAAAATTTCCCTAAGGCAGAAATTGATCCAGCTCAATCATGTTTTCATCATACAGTTGATGAAAATGACTCCCTAATCAGGATGTCAGCTGTTCCTCTCAATAGCACTATGTACTCTCATTTGGGAGGTCCATGTGCAAGTGCTATCATGATTATTATGTTCTTTTTGTCTTTTCATTCAACAGATTTGTAGATGTTCTCTTTGGGTTAATACCAAACAATTTCTCATGCTGATTTCTTAATGTTGGTCCCAATTAATCAGGACTAGTTGCCAAGGTTTGGTGCAGCGATAATTGGCTCAACTGTGTTAGTGTATTCAGCCTGTGCTTCTGATAAAATAACCAAATTGATTTGACATTGAGTTAATTGGCCTGAGCTGAGTAGTTGTATAAAAGTCAAAATAAATGTGTGATTTTATTTGGCCCAAGCTTTTGATAATTAAATTGACGTTGCAATAAACATCCCAAGCTTTGTTAATGCAATAGGCTTTAATTAGAGTATAGCTCAAGCATTAGGAGGATAATTGGCCCAATCTGTTGGTTGTTGATTAGTTTAATTTTGAGTCAACTGCCAGAATCTAACATATCCCCCCACTTGACTCAAACATAAGCCCTAAGATTTCTGAATGGCCTTCATTGATATTCATCATTTTTAATTTTAACTAAACTGACCAATGAATCTTAATTTGGATCCTTTTATTGTTAATTTAAACCTAAACACTGACAAATCTAAAATTGAAACCTCCCATTGTTATATTTGGCCTGAACTGTCAATGATTCTGGATTGGGATCCTCTCCCCATTCTTAAGTGTGAAGTAAAGTAGTAGTTAGGTGTGTTATATTTATATATGTATGATATTTTTATTAATACAATTTTTTATTTTATTAATTTATTATTTTTTATTTAATAATTATATTTTATATTACAATGTTGATATTTTATATGTTTTTTCCATCCAAGCTCATAAAACTTTTTATAAATTTAAGTGGACACAGTTGTATATAAAATCATCCCTAACTTCTCTGTTAACATGTGTTGTTTTCTCCATGTTGGTTAAGGTATGCAAATTTTTCATTATAACAACATTGTTAAGGCTGATTAGGTCTTCAATGTTTTGTTTACAGAATCCAGCATGGTCCAAACGTAATTTTAAAATCATTGTGCCTTGAATTTAAGACCAGGTAATTTCTTCAGCCCAAAGTGGCATGAATAGCGAGTCATTCTGTGCTTTCTGATGTAAGGTAAATCAGGCTTGTTGTATCCAAATGAGTACCCCCACTGTGATAAGATCCAGTAAGTAGGAGGTACTTGTATCAGAGCTAATTTCCATCTCGTTGTTGCAATTTCATCTGGCCAAATCTTCCAGAAACAGGGTATGGTATTCCCTTTCAGAAACTGTCACCAATTTTGAGTGAGCACCAATTGCAAAATTCCGAGGATCACTTGCTTGATAAATAATTCCTGCATGATTATTTGGGCTAAAGTTCAGCCATATGATCCTCAATTTTGCCAATGGCTTACAGTATTTTGACCATTCAGAAAACTCACTAGGCATCCTCAAATTGCTCCAACTTTTTTGGCTAATTTTAAGCTTGATTTCCCCTCTGTAAACAGAAATTTTAGTCAAGGCAGGCAAAGTTAAAAGCTGTGGATCCCAAGATCCCAGTTTGATGACGCTCTCCAAATTTGAGTTATAATAAATAATTGGAAAGATACTTAAATTAAATAAATCGTTTTTAGACTAGTTTATTTGATAATTATTAATTAGGCCAGGCGAAGGTATTTATAACTCTAAGGCATCTCCTGGCCACATTCAAGCACGCAATCTCACAGATTATTTTCCACCTCAGTTTGACCCTTGAACTGATACAACTGAGACCTATTGCTAGTCTTTATTGGTGGCAAAATACTCTCATATTGTGAGGATTTCAGGGACAAAAATCACAACAATGAGCGTTCAAAATGGTCCTAGGATGTCTCAAAATGAGTTACGTCATACTGCTGACAAAATACAAATTTTAGGAGATTTTGAGGTCAATTTAACTAAATGACATACCCTTAATTGGGCCATCAGCAGGCCTCTCTTGATAGCACTAGGTACTCCCATTTAGGTGGTCCATATGCAAGTGCAATTGTGTCAGTTACAAATATTGACATACAAAAAATTATTTAAGGACCAGCTCAAAATATGTTT
>JAKSZP010008389.1:0-66720 GCA_022478985.1 Massospora cicadina
ACAACGAGTGGTTGACACAAAAGTCACATCCCAAAACCCCCTCAATCTCTTAAGTGAGGGTAACTTCAAAGGAAAAGTTCAGACTCTCAAAGTACAGCCTAAAAAAGAGAGGTATACCTCTAAGCCGATGGAGGCAGCCATTTCTCATTCCAAGATTCAAGAGAATCACTCTTCCAAGAATGCTACTCCTCGCGGACCTTGGCTTAAATCCTCACGCACTAAGAATGAAGAATTATATGCTGGAAAGTCTAGCCAAGCAAAAACGGTGACTAAAAAAGGTCAAGCTACCAATGAGCTCCGAGCTCCTCTGCCCTCTTACCAAGTGTTGGATATGGTTTTATATTACCACAATTGCACAACTCCTCAAAGTGGCAAACTTGGATCAAATTGGGAGGGGCCATATAACATCATACATAAGAGAGGAGATGAGTATTCTATAAAGTCTTTGGCTACAAGAATTATCATAATCTGGGTACATGGCCGCTTCCTTTGACCCTACACCCCTTCCAACATTCTTGAGGGGGGCAATGTTGGACATTCACCTTTTCAACTTAAGGAAAAGAATGTTGGAAGTATTAGTGCTTCTGAATTTGCTATTATGATTGGCCCATCTCCTGCCTGATCAACAAATAAGATTGTGGTTAATAATGATATAAGCACCAATGGCGAAAAGACCTTGGCAGATTCTCAGTGGAATCCTAACCAATGGAAAAATATGATTTATCATAAAAATTGGCTTAAAAATAAATACTAACAATAGGATTACTCTGACTTCTCAGCTGAATTTGAGGAGTTCAATATAACATGGATCTGAACCTCTGCAAGGCGAGAAGATTTTACCCATCAATGATTGGGTGTGAGTTAACCAATCATTACCATCTGAGTCTAATCACCGCTGAGGTGAAAAGATTTTACTCAATAATGATAGGGCAAAAATTAGCCAATCATTACCATCCAGGTCTGACCACCACCAAATTACCCAATCATTACCACTGAGTCTGACCACTGCCAAGGTGTAAAGATTTTACTTGATAATGATAGGGTAAAATTTACCCAATCATTACCATCCAAGTCTGACCACCACTGAGGTGAAAAGATTTTACTCACTGATGATTAAATACAATTTATCAAATCATTACCACATGGGTCAGTCTTGCCTCAAAAATTTTATCTTCAATCTGATAGGCTGAAAGCCTATATTACCTAATTTAAAAAAACTGAGCTTTACATTATTTTGCCTCAAACATCAATGGTCTCAAAATCTAAACTAGTTTAAATAGGAAAAACTAGTATCAAGAAAAGGGACCTGTTCCTGGTTTTGCCCGCTTAAAATAATAAAAAACATAGAAACTATAATAAAACATTATTTTATACTTTTAATAAAAAAAGATTCTCACTCTGAGAAATTAATTGTGGCATCCATTGGCAGATCCCACACCAAAGTTCAGCTCAACTCGAACTTTACACCTCTATAAGTCTTTAATACAAGTAAGTTTAACTTTAATCTTTATAAACCCCATTCAACAAACTTATTCTAAAAACTAATTCTACTATTTACAAAGCTCGATTTTATTTAATTTGTTGGTTTCTACTGGGTCAATTATCACATATCATGGTGTTGGAGTTTTTAGTAATGACGAGGAGTGCTAATCCTTTTTAAAAGATTTATTCAAGGTGGCTCACCTTTTTAACAATTATACCCTACCAGTTTAGGGAGAGAGAGAGAGAGAGAGAGAGAGAGAGAGAGAGAGAGAGAGAGAGAGAGAGAGAGAGAGAGAGAGAGAGAGAGAGAGAGAGAGAGAGAGAGAGAGAGAGAGAGAGAGAGAGAGAGAGAGAGAGAGAGAGAGAGAGAGAGAGAGAGAGAGAGAGAGAGAGAGAGAGAGAGAGAGAGAGAGAGAATGAACTTATAGGAATTGAGGACAAACCCCAAGTATTGGGATAAAACCTTCCTGCACATATCTGATAGGTCAAGGTTACATGATATAACTTCACAGGTTTGCTTGGCTGGAAAGAGACATGGTGCATAACTTCACATGCATTATTATACCCTTTAAGCTGCAGAGTGGTTAATTTTTGCCTCGAGCATAAACAAACCTGTGTCATGAGGGTGGTAGCAAGATACCATTCCCACTAGGCTAACACTCTTATGCTAATATCACTTTAACCGCCAAAATTTTATCCATACCAAAATAATTACCAAGCCTTAACTTACAATGCAAACTGGCGGTATTCCTAACCATGACCACATTTGACAAAACTAAAATAGACTTAGTTAATTAAGGATATTCTATCCACCATTTATCTATCAACTTAGATAAAGCTATTATTTTTAACTAAAAGTTTATAGGGTGGAGATAAAACAATACCATAAACTGATCTGAAGAAATTGACAAAAGGATGGTATGGAAGGTTTAGCTTGCCATAATTGATATATGATCCACCAGCTTTATAATACTGGAGCACTTTGTTTTTGGCCTCAAAATTTTTTAGCACTGGTTTACCTTAACCCTTTCACTGATGTGATGTATATAGGCATCCAAAAAATAGGGGTTTGTGTAAATCTGAAAATGCACATATGCATCCAAAGAATGAGGGTTATATATCCATTTCAAAATTTATCAATATATATGTTGCGTATAAGGACCAAAATAATTAAAATTTTTTGGGATAAAAGAACCTCCTTTAAAAAAGCTCTAAAAAGTATGAACTAATCAAGAAATTATGCCTCCTCAATAAAATCCCTTTTTGAAGTCAACGTCATATTTTAAACTGAATTATAGAATTTTTTGCACAAATTAAATTATACCTTATGTCTGGATTGAGTCCAAGTGTAAACTATAAGCAACTTAAAATATATATGTCATGAAAATGGCAGAATAAGTTTAGACCAGCCTGCCAGTCAGGATGTGTGAGAACCCAAAAAGCAAGCCAGAATGCCAGTGGCATTACCACTTGTACAACATTGTATGGAGCCACATGTAGGAAACCAGCTGATTTTTGCTCGCTGGTGCTTCATGCCAGCTGGTTTCCATAAAGTTTTTAAATAAATTTAAAGTTAAATATAAAACTCTAATAAAATTGGATTTTTATGAATTTTATTAGGAGCGCAATAAAAGAGATAAACTGACCCCCCTTGACATCTGACCATTTAGTATTTAAAGTATTTTGAGGGGTTGAGGGGAATTTGGAGATATGTTTGGATTAGCTTAACCTAGTCCAAATTAGGAAATATGAAGGAATAGCATATCATAACTCAGGAACTTGCTTTAGGGCAGCTGAATGAAAGAAGAGGAATTTTGATTGGCCAAAATATACCCATGAGGTAACATTTTTATGACCTTGAGCCAATCCCCATCTGAGAAATTTCTTGCACCTTGGGGACCCCCACCAATCCTATAAAGGGGGGTCCCATGTAGGTGCATTGAAGGAATTTGTTGTGGTGGGGGGAGGGTCTTTTGATGGTAGCCCCAAAGTCCATCATGTGGTCAGAGTAATCTGACCATTTGATTTTACGTTGGGTGCCTTTAGAGGTTTCAAACTAGTGGTACCCCAATTAACAGGGTTCCACTGAGAATTGGCCAGGGTCTTTTCACCGATTTCCTTGATATTGTCAATTTTATCGTTGATAAAATACCTCTTTGTAATGTCAGAAAATCGAAAATGGCTGACATTTCCCCTTTTCAGCTGAATTTGACCTAAAGCATTCAAATTCTTCAGCTGTGAGGGAAAATGTCCAACATCACTCCTTTCAAGAATGTTGGGGGGAGAATAAGGTCAGAGGAAACAGCCATGTACGCAATTAATGGTAATACATGTAGCTACAGATTTGATAGAGTATCATTTCCTCTTTTGTAAGTGATGGTGAAAGGACCCTCCCATATTGATCCAATATTACCACTTCTAGGCGTGATGCAGTTATGGTAGTATAGTACCATATCAGACACTTGGAATGTAGGCAAGGGGGTTCAGAGCTCATTTGCAGCCTACCCTTCTTTAGTCACCGTTTTGGCTAAATTAGTCATAGCCTCAGATTGGAGTTGGATGATGAGCTGAGCTAATCTGCGCATAACTTTCTCAGGTTCCTCAACTCTAGAGGATAATACATCTTTAACCAAAAGAGCAGGTATTCCTGGTTCCCACCCATACAAGATTTGGAATGGGAACATTTTCAAGATCTGATGATAACTGATCCAATAATCCATAAGGGCACTAGGTAAGAATTGATCCCAGTGAAGTGGATCAGAAGAGGCCATTTTACATAGGATGGATACCAAGGTTCCATTGGCTCTCTCCACAGTCCCATTTTTAGATGGATTGTACAGGGCTGAGAAAAGTTGTTGAGCCCCATGGAGGTGGCCACGATCTTTACTACTCTGGAGGTGAAGTTTTTGTCATTATTGCAGAGTAATACTTGAGGACAGCCATGTTGAGAAAAAATATTCTGAAGCAAAAAGGTGGCTGTGGCCTTGGCCGTTTGAGAAGGAAGAGCTACGGCTTCCACCCACTTAGTGAAATGGTCAATGGCTACTAGGATAAATCAGTTTCCACTAGTAGACTGAGGAAGGGGACCTACTACATCCAAGATGATGGTGTGGAAAGGTTGTTGAGGGGTAGTTGGTTGATACTGATATCTAGCCTTGAAGATGGACTGCTTTTTGCAAGTAAGGCAGGCCTCCAAGACATTAACGATAGATTCCATCATTCCATCCCAATAAAACTGATCTTTAATCCACTCATAAGTTTTCTTGGCCCCTCCAGGACCTAGAGTGGAGTGTGCTTCTAAGATAGCAGGTACACGTTCCAAGGGTTGAAAGTAAGGCAGCCATTTTGTCCCCACCTGCTTATACAGCTTCCCGTTCTCCACTTTAGTGTTACAGGAGTGTTGGGCTAACATTTTCTGTACAGGCTCATCCTCGTCTTCCCAGTCATTGGGGGTCATTAAGAGGTCATGTAGCCACTCCGCCTCACCATTATCCAAGTGAAGGACTGGTAGCCAAGTCAACCCATCAACATTCATATGACAGGTTCCAGCATGGTGTTTGATCTTCAAGTCATAAGGCTGGAGCTTTAGAGCCCAGCGATCTAACTGGCCAGTAGGATCCTTCATGTTCTGTAACCATTTTAGAGATGCGTGGTCAGTAACCACAGTGAAGGTAGTTCCATATATGAAAGGGCGGTAGTGCTTCACAGCTAACAGAACATCAATGCTCTCCTTCTCCGTTACACTGTAGTTAAGTTCAGCCTTTGACAGCATCTTACTGAAATAAGATACAGGATGATCTACACCGTTTTCATCCAGTTGGGCTAAAATGGCCCCAAAGGCATAGTCTGAAGCGTCAGTGAATTATATGAAGGGTTTATTATAATCTGGGTGCCGTAAGATAGGGCGTTGTTGTAGCAGTTGTTTCAGAGTCTCAAAAGCGGCCTTCTGTTCAGCACCCCAATGGAAAGGGGTGTTCTGGGTCAATAGGCGGACAAGAGTCTCACTGAGTTGGGCAAACTTAGGGATGAATTGATGGTAGTATCCCATCATCCATAGGAATACCTGAATGTACTGAAGATTTTTAGGGGGCGGAATTTTTAAATGGCTTCAACTTTATCTTGGATTGGTTGAATCCCTTTTTGAGAAATAGAATGGCTGAGGAAATCCAGTTTCTTTTAAAAAGAAAGTACATTTGGAGGGCTTTAATTTTATACTAGACTTACGTAGTCATTGAAACACCTCCTTCAGGTGATCAAGATGCTCGTTAGAAGTTTTTTAAAACTGTGATTTCATCAAAGTAGAGGATGACGCAACTTAACTTCAAATCCTGTATGATATGGTCCATCTCACGCAGGAAAGTTGCAGGTGCGTTGCACAACCCTTGATGTAATTGGGTTGGTTGGAAGAGACCCTCACTACAAATGAGAGCGCATTTCTCCTGGTCCTCAGGGGAGAGATCCATTTGCCAATAGCCACTAGCTAAGTCCATGGCAGAAAAGAAATTAGAGCCAGAGAGTTGGGCCAAGGCGTCATCAATGCGAGGGAGAGGATAGCTATCCTTTTTCATAAGGTTATTTAACTTGTGGTAATTTATGACTATCTGATGACCTCCATTTTCTTTTTTATTAGCAAGAGAGGGAAGACCAGGGGCTTTGTGAAGGAACTAGCAACCCTGCATTTAGTAACTACTGAAGCTCTGTCCTCATTTTCTGTTCTTCCACTTTTAATTTGTGGTAAAGTTTTGTTTGAATGGGATGGGCACCACCCACATCAATGGAGTGGCACCAGCCCTTCATGTGGCCATAATCGTTATCTGATTTAAAGGATATGTCACTATAGTTGTCGAGGAGAGTGTGAACTTTTTCCAGCTCATCTGGGGTCAGCTTGTCCGAGATATGGACGTTCAGTAAGGTACATACCAGGTTATCCATTGGTAGGCCCCATATCCATCATAGATACAATGGAGTGAATTTGTTCAATGTCCTCCACAGGGACTAACAAGCCTCTGCCAATCTCCTGGTGTTTCTTTACAACTATTTTCTTTGAGGTGAGGTTCCCCAACAGCAAATAATGGGCCTTTGGTAAGCTGGGTCAAGGATGCCAGGCAATACCCAAAGCTCCAAGGGTTTGATACTCTCAATAATAACGAGATGCAACAAACAGTGGCGTGGAATTTGGAGCATGACTTTTGTGTCAACCACTCGTTGTTCATGAGGTTTAATCATGACCCCATCTGTAGCATAAAAAGGGATACCTTCCCTAGCATTCACTGAATCAGACAGCTTTTTTGTGTTGTTCCCAGAAGTGGTATAAGACAAAGGTATAGCTGAGAGGGGGTATTCAACCAGGAAAGAGTATTCATGCTTTATGGACTCTTTATTGGATAAGACTAACGGGACTTCATAGGTGAGTAATGAGAGGTAACCTTGCTTCAGGTTAATGTTCCCTCATACTCAATCGTAAACTGAGTGCCAATGAGCATATCATACAAGTTGTTATCTAAAGCCACAGCGGGGGCTGATAAAATAAGCTTCCCAACTCGAATGGGAAGGGAAGAATATGCCCCAATAGCATGGGGATTGTTGAGGACAGCGGTTCCAAATTATTGTGTGTACTCCAAGTCAGGCGCTAGCTTTATCATCTTGATAAGCTTAGTAGAGACCACATTTACTGTGTAAAGCACAGGTTCTTGCCAATATTTGACAAATGAGTTGGGCAGCACCAGCCATGCCACTGACCACATGACTGATAGTCCCACAGAGAACCACCCTCTCACACATGCAACATTCCCCAAATTTCCAACGTATTCACAGACTAGAGTCCTGGAGATGCTGAAAGCGATTTTTAAGGCCTGTCCCTATGATAGTGCCACAAACAAGGCCAAAGCCTGGCCTAGCTCACTTGCGGAGCTCATGGCTCGGATTATTTTTGAACAAATTTCTTATCTAAATAAACTTATTATTTTTAAGCAAGCAAACTTAAACTTTTATTGTGTTTTTCCAATTGAGAAAATAAAACTGTATTTGCAGTTGCTATTTCTCATTTTTAAAGCATTTCTTGTGAGTTCAATATATTAAACTCTAAATTAAGCTCTCAAGCAATAACCACACTTTTGTACGTGAAAATTTCAAGTACCACATAATGAAAACTTGGAGGATTTGAGATACCAGGCGTTTGATATACTGGATCAATCCTCGTTCTCAAATCCCCAAATTCTTACCTATGACTTCTATTATGAGTGGTTCTTGTGATTGGTCTGACTTCTAAAATCTGACCTCCAGATTCATGCGTGAATTCAAACCAATATTCATGAGGTCAATGTGCGGATCCAGCTTGCCCTGATCCTTCACATCAACCCCTTGTGAATCCAAAAACTCCCAGATCTTCTTGGGGCAACATGCACACTCCTCAGGTGTTTGCCAGGTCACTTCCTCCATCAGGTATCCCTTCCATTTTACCAAAGATTGCTGGCGACCCCTGACTTGACGCTCCTTCAGGATCTGCTCAACCTCATATTCCTGGTTGTTCTCCTCTCGTGGGTTCAGTGGCCCAGGCCACTCTAGTCCTTGCCCTCATAATCCTTGAAGCTGGGACCAATGGATAACTGGATGGGCTTTTGACCCTTCCTGGAGGTCTAATTCAAAAGCTACCTTGTTAACAACCCGGATCACCCTATATGGACCTAAGAACTTTGGTCCAAGTTTCTGGCTCTTCACCAGTACTGCATAATTCTTCGCCGCCATCAGTACCCAATCCTCTGGAGCAAACGATGGGTCTGGCACTCTTCATCTATCTGCATATAATTTTTGCTGCGCTATGGCACACTCCAGGTTAGTTCACAATTTCCTTCCAATCTCGTCCATTCTTCAGGATAATTTGTCCGCCCCCTAGCATACTCCTCTGTTTGATCCCCCATCCAACGCTGAATTGGATCCATGATTAGCAAAAAATGGTGACATTCCAGTCGACGATTGGTGATGGTTATTGTAAGCAAACTGAGCGAGTCAAATCCATGTAACCCAATCGTCGTGCTGGTCAGAGACATAGCATCAGAGGTATTGCTCCAGTATTTGGTTTACCCTTTCTGTTTGCCCATCGACTGGGGATGGTATGTTGAGGCCCTAAATGGGCGAATTTTTAAATTACTGAGCAGGCTAAACCAGAATTTTGATACAAATTGGGGACTGGATCCTAAATGATCTCTGCCAGTAGGCCATGACAGACGAATGTCTCATTGATAAAAACCCTTACGGTGTCCTTGGCTGAGAATTTTAAGGTACATGGGAAAAACTTGGCATATTTTATTAACTGATCAATGAAAACCATTATTGCATCCTTCCCCTGGATCTTAGGTAACCCTATAATGAAATCCATGCTAACTGATCCCCACAGCTGATTTGGAATCTGGAGTGGGACTAACTTACCCACGGGTTGCTTTCATGAAGGCTTTGAGCGCGTGAAAACCAAGCACTCTGCCACGTATCTTTTATCTCTTTTTGTAGTCCAGACCAGAAATACCTCCAGCACACCAAATCAATCATCTTTTCAACCCCCAGATGTCCCACCAGTGGGTGGTCATGCAATGCCTGCAGCACTTCCCACTGCAGTGATGGGTTTGGAACCTATATCTGCGAGTTGTGACATATTATTCCATTTTTTCTTCCATATGTATGATGCAGGCTGTGCCGCTGGCCCTCTACTGTTTCTGCCCAAAACTATCACCCTAATTAAAAACTCTTTTTCTTTCTTTAGATCTCCCTTACCAGTTCATCCTCCTCACTCACCATAATGGCAAATTGGTATTCTCAGAGCATGGTTGATGTGTTGTACTTCTCCAACTCAGCCTTCTTGTACGCTAGCTCCGCATCCTGGCTAAACCAATTAGCTATGGTGTTAATGACTCCCAGATAGTATTCCACTCAGAAATCATAACGAATCAGCTCCACATGCCAATGAGCTTGATGCTGATTCATTTTCCTTGGCTCTTGGTAATATTCTAGTGCCTGATGGTCCATGCATAATATGAAGGGGTGATGGGCTTACAATGAGTGGTGCTGCCACTCCTGCAGCACCGCAACCACCGCCAGTATCTCCTTGTCATACATCGGGTAATTTGTCTCTGCAGGGATCATTTTCTGACTGAAATAACACACCAGGTGCTCCAACCCATCTTTCCCCTTCTGTAGGAGTACTGCTCCCAATGCAAAATTTGAGGCGTCTGCTTCCACTACATAAGGTTTTCCCAGATCTGGATGGGCAAGGACTGGCACCAAAATGAGCTTCTCTTTCAGCAGGTTGAATGCCTGCTCCTCTTCTTCCCCCCATACAAATGTTACCTTCTGCGTCAGTTGCATAAGTGGCAAGGATAATTCTGATAAATTCTTGATGAACCGCCTGAGGAAATTTACCATCTCCAGAAAACTTCTCACCTCTGTCTGATCAGTGGAGCCTTTCATGCGCGCACCACCTGGATCTTATCAGGGCATACCCCCAGGCCTTTCCCAAATAACACATTTCATAGAAACCTGACCAAACCCAGTTAAACTCACATTTTGAAGGCTTCAGCCATAATCCTGCCTCAGCCAACGCCTTCAAGACCTCCCGCACATCTTGTACATGAGCCTCTTTGGAACGTGAGAACAATTTTCAGGTGGACAGCAAGTAAGAATTAGACTGTCCTGCCAGCCCAGATGCCAGAGCATCCAAGTTGCAAACCAGAATTCCAGAGGCACTGCTGCTGGTATGACAAATATGGAACTGGAAGGGAGCTTAATTCTTAACAGATAAAAATGGGATTTTGGGGGAAGTTGTTTTTATTGGAAAATTTAAGGAAGGAGAATCGACCAACAATTTTCTCAGTGCAATGCGCCTGATTAAATAGTCATTGATTTTGAGGGAAAACAAGCTAGGATCGGATTCTGAAAGTTTGACCTAAGTGGCGAATTATTTGGGAAATGGGTGGGTTAGTTCCCTGAGAACCAACATCGCAAAATTTGGTGGCAGGCCAAGTTGCAGTTGGCTTGACCTAAGCAGTGAACTATTCAGGAATTGGAGGGTTAGTTTCCTGGGGACTGACATTGCAAAATTCAGCAGTGGGCCAAGTTGCAGTTGGTGGCATTGCATCAGGCACAACGCCTGATTTGCTGGTAGGAATATTCCCATTGGGGGTGATGCCTGATAGATTTGGGAGGGGGGAATTTTTCTATCATCATGTAAACTGAATCACACTATTAGGCATTCCAGCTGATAGCTCAGTCTTCATACCTTTTTAACCATTTGAAATCTGAGTATCAGGCTGATTTCCACTTGAATTAGTTGCAATCAATTCCATTTTGGCAATCTTGGTGCAGATTTATTGATTCCTTGTAACAGTTCTGCCAAGGAGAGTGCAGGTACCAGAAGCAGGATCCAAAGTGGAAAGGCTATTACCCAGCGCTCATCTACCACATGAGCGAGATCGCCCTGAGTAATGAGGAGTATGGCCATCCTCTTTGGTACCTTCTTGCTCAGGAATGGAAAGATGGCCCAATCGACACCAGAGGACGTTCACCGGGACTTACAACACCAGGATGTCATCAATATATGCAATACAACACCAGCCAATCAACTGATAGAGTACTCAGTCAAACATTCATTGAAATACTGCCAGGGCATTTCACATCCCAAATGGCATGATTCAGTATTGGAACATCCCAAGGTGGCACTTGAACGCCATGATCTTTGGTTCTTTGGCCTCACAGGTACCTGGTTGAAAGCATCTGCCAAATTGAGCTTGGTGAAAATGTTGCATCATGTGACCATCAGCAAGATATCATCCATTAGCGGCATTGGGTAAGGGTCTGGTTCCATGACCTCATTTAACCTCCAATGATCCATGCATGGCCTAAACTCTCCACTTGACTTGGGCACTAGCAACACTGGAGATACCACAGCCAAATTTGATGGCTCGATCAAACCTTTGCTCAACATTGAACTCACATGGTCCTCCAATGCAGCCTTGGCTTGTTCATTCAATGGATAGACTGGACAACCATGAGGAAGTTCAGTTCCTTCCTTAAACTGGAAAGAGAATGTGAATGGCCCAGTGGGGGAAAATGGTGAATCCTTCTTTGGACCAAAGATCCCCACAAAATCTTGGTATTCTGAAAGTAAGACCTCTTCCTGCATGGCCCCCAGGGTTTGAGGCTCATCTAACTTCTGGTTTCCCACTAACAGACTCCACTTCATCTGTGGACCACTCCTGGGGTACAGGGTAATGGTACTGGCAGGTACATCGATCTGGGGTCTGAACTGATGCCACCAGCGCAACCCAAACACTACTGGGTGGGTCAGGTTCTTGATTGCACAAAACTGCATCCAAAAACTTAATGGGGCCTGCTGTACCTTCACAAAAGGGCATACACACCATGATGGCGCCCTTTGTGAGGCATTAGCAAAAACCACCACTGGTCCTTCCTGCACCTGCAGCCCAAGGGCTCTGCCAATGCCAGTTCAACATAATTCTCTTCCGCCCCAGTATCTATCAGGGTCATTGCCCTTTCCATTCCCCCATCTGTATGCAGCTCTATGGGGATAAACAGTCAGGAATAAAGTGAAGAAAGTGATTTATATTTGCATGAGTCTTTCACTTGCTAATTGGCTGATGGAAACTTCGACATATTCCCTTGGCGCCCTCCCCTTTGAACATTTCCCACGTTTCTTGGGGCTGGGTGCCACCCCCCTTGACTGAAACGGCCGCTTAATGGGGATTGTCCCTTCCCAGGTGACATTGATTCCTCCCGCCAGTCCCATTCCAGGTGCTAATTGTTTCTCAACTTGAACTGCTAAAGCCACTTCCTCTCCCAGCGTTGGTTGGACCTTTGCTGCTACCCAAAGCCGCTAGCAAAATGGCTGCAACCCTGGCAGAACATTTGTGAGGACTGGGAATCCATAACCTATGCTGCTTTTGCCAACAGATGGAAGACCTGCACATACTCTTCTACAGAGCTATGTCCCTGGCACACTGATAATAATGTCAACCAGGTCTCATCTTTTGCTTTTTCTGGACATGCCGCCCAGTTGATCATCTCTACACACTCCTCCATGGAATTTGACAAACTATCCTGTTACTTGATGAGTTTCTGGAACCATCCCACCAACTCTGGAGGTAATGCATCCACCACCTGGGCTAGTTGGAGCGCAAGAGGGTGTTGGATTTTGGCTCTAACTAGGCTCACAGGTGCTTACTTGCCGCGAATGCAACAATAATCGCCAAGGGCTACTCTTACCAGTTATATGAAAATGATATAAACTTGCTAATAATAAACTTAATGCGTTTTTATATTTTTTAATAGGAGCTTCATGGGAAAAATCTAACCCCAATAATAGTGCAATAATAAAAAATTAAGCAATTCATAGTTCAGGATCAAATTGCTTAGTGCTGTCCAATCAGGAAATATGTGGGTTTGCCTATTGGGTTGTTCGAGACTTGCATCACTTCAATGTGAGGGCCAAAGGGGATGGAACCATCGGGAAAACAAACCTGTGGGGTAGGGATTTAATCAACTTGGCCCAATCAGAAGGCGGGAAAATCTTTTCGCCCTGAGGAGCCCCCACCGACCCTATAAAAGGGGCCAGTCCTTGCATGAGTGTTTTAACGGAATTGGCAGTATTTGTGGAAAGAGCCTCTGACAGACTCCCCTGAATTCGCCACATAGTTGGGCAATTTGACTGCCCAAACTCGTGGTATTTTTTCGAGTTTTGTTAATGAAAGTTTTAACCCAATTAGTAGGGTTCCACTGAGAATCAACCAGGGTCTTTTGGCCGATATTTTGCTCATTTACCTCGAAACCACTCTTATGACATACTTGGACTTGTAATTGTCTGACATTACCCCCTTCAAGGGTGGTTGGGGGGTATACGATCGCAAAAACCGCCCATGCACAAAGTTGATAGTAAGACCCAAAGCAAGGGACTTAATTGAATACTCATCCCCTCGCTTGTAGGTGATGACAAAGGGACCTTCCCAGATAGAGCCAAGCTTTTCCCTTCTTGGTGTGATGCAATTGTGGTAATACAGAACCAAGTCCAATACTTGGAAGGAAGGGAGAGGAGCCCGGCGCTCATTAGCTGCTTGGCCTTCCTTGGTGACCGTCTTGGCCAAGTTATTCATAGCCTCAGCTTGCAGCTGAATGATGTGCTGGGCAATTTTTTCATAGCTTGTTCGGGATCTGTCCTAGCAGTGAAAACATCTTTGGCTAATAAGGTGGGAACTATGAGTTCTCTTCCATACAACACGCAGAAGGGAGACATCTTAAGGATGTGATGGTAGCTAATCCGGTAAGCCATTAGGGCACTGGGTAAGTAAAGATCCCAGTGTACAGGGTCAGAGCTAGCCATCTTACGGAGGGTGGAAACCAGAGTTCCATTAACCCTTTCCACGGCCCCATTTGTAGATGGGTTATAGGGAGCTGAGAAGAGTTGTTATGCTCCCAAGGAGGTGGCGAGGGAGCTTTACAACTCGAGAGGTAAAAGTTCTTCCCATTGTCACATAGGAGGACTTGGGGGCACCCAAGCCGGGTAAAGATATTCTGGTGGAGGAAGTTGGCCGTGGCCTTGGCAGTCTGAGCGGGGAGAGCCACAGCTTCAACCCATTTTGTAAAATGATCTATACCAACCAAGATATAGCGATTGCCCCCAGTAGTTTGAGGGAGAGGACCTACCACATCCAAGCTCATGGTGTGGAAGGGCTGTTGGGGCGTGGTTGGTTGATATTGATACCGGGTCTTAAAGCTGGATTGTTTCTTGCAGGTTAAGCAAGCATCCAGGACTTCAGTGATGGTCTCCATAATACCTTCCCAGTAATACCGCTCTCAGATCCACTCATACGTTTTTTGAGCCCTGCTGTGGCCCATCATCGTGTGGGACTCCATTATTACAGGTATCCACTCAGAGGGCCGAAGATAGGGCAACCACTTTACCCCTATTTGTCTGTATAACTTCCCATTCTCTACCTTTGTGTTGCGGGAATGGCGAGCAAGCATCTTTTGTACAGGTTCATCTTCATCCGCCCAAGCCTCAGGAGTCATGAGGAGGTCATGCAATCTCTCTGCTTTGCTATTATTAAGGTGAAGGAGAGGCAGCCGCGTCAACCCATCAACGTTCATATGGCTTGCCCCTGCTCAGAGCTCGATGATCATGTCATAGTGCTGGAGCTTAAGAGCCCAGCGCGCCAACCGCCCAGTAGGGTCCTTCATATTCTGCAACCACTTTAAGGAGGCATGGTCAGTGATAACTCTGAAGGAAGTCCCATATAAAAAGGGGCGGTAGTATTTCACAGCGAGTAAGATGGCAAGGCACTCCTTTTCAGTGACGCTATAGTTGCATTCAGCCTTAGAGAGCATCTTGCTGAAGTCGGATACGGGATGATCAATCCCATTTTCATCCTATTGAGCCAAGATAGCTCCAAAGGCATAATTGGAAGCATCTGTGAATAACATTAAGGGCTTGCCATAGTCAGGATGATGGAGGATAGGTCGTTTCTGCAACAACCCCTTCAGGGTCTCAAACGCGGCCTGTTGTTCAACACCCCACTGGAAGGGAATGTTCTTAGCCAAGAGCTGGACGAGGGGCTCACTGAGCTGGGCGAACTTGGGGATGAACTGACGGTAGTACCCCATCATACCCAGGAAGACTTGTATGTTGCGGAGAGTTTTAGGCTCAGGCATCTTAGATATCGCTTCCACCTTGTCTTTGAGGGGCTGAATCCCTTCGTGGGAGATAGCGTGGCTGAGGAAGTCCAGTTTCTTCTGGAAAAACATGCACTTGGAGGGCTTCAGTTTGATGTGAGAGGCCCGCAGCCGTTGGAACACCTCTTTTAAGTGTGAGAGATGCTGTGAGAAAGTCTTGGAAAAGAAAGCGATGTCATCGAGATAGACAATCACACAGCTGAGCTTGAGGTCCTGGAGTATGTGGTCCATCACGCGCTGAAAAGTGGCAGGGGCGTTGCAAAGCCCCTGAGGTAGCCAAGTGGGTTGGAAAAGACCCTCGCTACAGATGAGGGCGCACTTCTCCTGGTCTTGAGGAGAAAGGTCCATCTGCCAGTATCCACTAGCCAAGTCCATGGCTGAAAAGTACTGGGACCCAGAGAGTTGTGCTAAAGCGTCGTCAATTTGGGGGATGGGATAGCTGTCCTTCTTGGTAAGGCTGTTCAGCTTGTGATAGTCCATGACAATCCTATGCCCTCCATTTTTCTTTTTGATAAGGAGAAGAGGGGACGACCTTGGGCTTTGTGAAGGTACCAGCAGCCCAGCGTCCAACGATTGTTTGAGCTCCATTCGCATCTGTTGCTTCTCAACTTTTGATTTGCGGTAGGGCTTGGAGTGGATAGGGCGAGCATCCCCAACGTCAATCGTGTGAGTCCAACCTTTCATGTGCCCATAGTCGTTATCAGATTGAGAAAAGATGTTGCTATAGGACTCCAGCAAGCTGTGAACTTTGTTAAGCTCAGCGGGAGTCAGATCATCTGAAATCTTGACGTTGGGCAAGGCGCATATTGTTTGGTCAGTTGGTCAGGCCCATATCCGCCATAGACTCAAGGCAGTGAACTTGATGGACGTCCTCAACGGGCAGCAGCAGGGTTTTTCAATCTCCTGATTCTTTTTGACGATCATGTCCTTACTGGTAAGATTCCCCAGCAGAAGATTGATAGGCCGCTGGTAGACAGGGTCTAGGATACCTGGCAACACCCGAGGTTCCAAAGGACTTAGGCCATCAATGCTGGTGAGATGCAGAAGGAAGTTTCGGGGGATTTGCATAGTGATGTTGGTGTCTATCACCTTTTGCTCACCCGCTTTGATTACTGTCTCCTCTGTCGCATACAAGGGAATGCCATCGGCAGAATCCACAGAGTCAGGCAACAACTTAGAGTTTCTGCCCGACGTGGTATAAATAAGGGTAAGGGAAGAAGAAAAGAACTCAAAGACACAGGTATATTCCTTCTTCTTGGGCTCATTGTTGGTAAAGACTATAGGAACCTCATCATTTAGAAGGGAGAGAGTTCCCTGTTTCAAGTTGATGATCCCGTCATACTCAATTATAAATCGAGAGCCAATGAGCATATCATACACGTTGTTGTCCAAGGCCACAGCGGGGGCAGCCAGGAGGAGCTTCCCAATTCGTATGGGTAGAGAAGAATAGGCTCCAATAGCTCGGGTGTTGTTGGGCCCTGCAGTTCCAAACTCTTGGGAACAATCAAGGTCAGGGGCCAACTTAATCTTTTTGATGAGCTCAGTGGAGACAACGTTCACTGGAGCACCCATATCAAGGACAGCTAGAACGTGCACCTTATTGATAACAACCTCTACCTTGGTGATCGTGCTATCAAAGGTAGGGGTGAGGGCGAGAACCTTTTCAATTGGAAGGTAGAGGCCAGGCGTTGAGCCATCACGGGCCATATTAATTTTAAGGGATTGAAAGGTATGGACCTGCGGAGTAGAGCGGATCATTGTACAAATAAGCTGGTAAGCATTGCTCGCAGTATCTACCACCTCTGACACTCGCACAAGCTGTTGCATATAGGTGTGTTGGGGGATCACGCCTATCTCAATTTGTTCTGGCCTAAATCTATTGGGCACCTGCACACCATTGGCGCTCCCAACACATTATAGCCTACGTCCTCCTCACCCCCTTCAGACTCGTCATCAGAGGGATTGTCAATGCACCTCAACGAGCGGCTAGGAGGGGATGGAGAAACTGGCTTGATCTTCTCACAGGGGAGATCTTTGTCACTCACATCTACCCTGTTCACTTTTGCAGGATGCATCGTGGAAGTACCCTCTTTTGGGGAAGGCGATGGAAGTGTAATAGGTTTCGCTTTTGCCATGGGAGCGACCAGCTTGGGTAATCCCTTAACAGCAGGTTCTATACTAGCAGCAGCTTGAGAGGAGGCTGAGGGCGATTGAGGCAGCGACTTAGGAGGGAGCGATGCTTTAGTCAACTTAGAAGACTGCTCAGCAATAGGCTGCCCAGATGAAGGGCTAACTGACTTCGCTGGCTGAGCTTTTGAACTCGAAGGGGGAGGAACGCGGCTCCATAATGGCCACTATTTGCCACCTATCCTCACACGATGGAGGAGTATGTTGGCGTGGCAACTCAGCAGAGGCAGGGTTCCATAAGAATAAAGCCATAGATGGGGCTGAAAGGGTCTGAGTTTCTTCCCACATTGGAGCTTGGAGCAAAAGTCCAGGTTTGTAGAAGTCAGCCACTTCCAGTAACGCCTCCTTAATATCTTGTACCATTTTGAGGGAGGTCTTAAGTGATATGCATAGCTAGAGAGGGATAAGCCGCTAAGCTAGCCACGATAGCAGCAATGGCGTCATCTAGAGGGAGCAGTTTGGCCAGCAACAGCGGTTGAGCTTGGGCATAGAAGCATTTGATGAAGGAGGGGAGCGATTCACCCTCATGCAGGCAAAGGCGCATAAAGGCCTGTTTGTGCCGCTGTAAACTTTGTTTGGATCCAAACTCATCAAGCAACGCTTGTTTAACCTTCGCCCAGGTGGTAAGTGTGGCCATCGTGGGAACCATGATCTCTTGAGCTAGGCGACTCAAACAGGGAAGGAGACTCTGGGTTTTTTGAAGGTCAGTTGCTCCTTCCATAGCGGATTCAAAAACGTAGAGGAAGGAAGCGATACTGACTTCCCCAGGGGTAAACTTATCTCTGAACGGATGTTTAACTATCAAGGGGGAGGGCCCATGGGGGCCTTGAGAAGCGAGCTGCTCAAGCCTTTTGAGGCGAGCCAAAGCACTGGCTAGCTGGGTTTCGACTGAAGTTAGCCTTAGTTCCACAGTATTTGTCATTGTTAAAAGCTTTTTGGTGTATACAGGTAGCCCCTGTAGTGAGCACCATTTGTTGGATTTTTGACTCTAACTAGTCTCGCAGGTGCTTACTTGCCACGAATCCAACAATAATTGCCAAGGGCTACTCTTACCACTTATATGAAAATGATATAAACTTGCCAATAATAAACTTAATGTTTTTATATTTTTATTAGGAGACGCGTGGGGAAAAAGCTAACCCCAATAATAGTGCGATAATAATAATTAAATGATTCATAGTTCAGGCTCAGATTGCTTAGTGCTGTCCAAAATTAGGAAACATGCAGGTTTGGCCTATTGGGTTGTTTGAGACTTGCATCACTTCAATGCAAGGGCCAAAGGGGATGGAACTGCCAGGAAAACAAACCCATGGGGTAGGGATTTAATCAACTTTGCCCAATTAGAAGGCGGGAAAATCTTTTCGCCCTGAGGAGCCCCCACTGACCCTATAAAAGGGGCCAGTCTTTGCGCGAGCGTTTGAACGGAATTGGCAGTATTTGTGGAAAGAGCCTCTGATGGACTCCCCTGAATTCGCCACATAGTTGGGCAATTTGACTTCCCAAACTCGTGATATTTGCCCAAGTTTTGTTAATGAAAGTGTTACCCCAATTAGTAGGGTTCCACTGAGAATTGACCAGGGTTTTTTAGCTAATATTTTGCTCATTTTACCTCGAAACCACTCTTATGACATACTTGGACTTGTAATTGTCCAACAAGGGGATTCCCACCCCCATCGCCTGCACCAACCATACCTGGAACTGGATCCATGCCGTTACCTGGTGAAGTTTATCTTATGCCTCCATGGATAATACCACACATCCAGTAGGTGGTTTTGGCTTCTCCTGGACCACTATAGATTGCTGAGTTGTTGCCCCCATAATTGTCCTACTTTGCATAGCAAAAATGCCAACAAAAATCCTACCATAACCACGGTCAAGAGATGTTGGTTCCATTCCTCTCCACTGGTAACCGCCGCTTCTTCCCAGGGCCTCCACAAGACAGAAAGGAAGGTAATTGAGTTTCGTTTTATGTAACGCACAGGTTCTTGCCTATATGTGACAAATGAGTTGGGCAGCACCAGCCATGTCACCAGCCACATGACTGATAGTCCCACAGAGAACCACCCTCTCACACATGCAACATTCCCCAAATTTCCAACGTATTCACAGACTAGAGTCCTGGAGATGCTGAAAGCGATTTTTAAGGCCTGTCCCTATGATAGTGCCACAAACGAGGCCAAAGCCTGGCCTAGCTCAATTGCGGAGCTCATGGTTTGGATTATTCTTGAACAAATTTCTTATTTAACTAAACTTATTTTTAAGCAAGCAAACTTAAACTTTTATTGTGTTTTTCCAATTGAGAAAATGAAACTGTATTTGCAGTTGCTATTTGTCATTTTTAAAGCATTCCTTGTGAGTTTGTTATATTAAACTCTAAATTAAGCTCTCAAGCAATAACCACACTTTTGTACGTGCAAATCTCAAGTCCCACATAATGAAAACTTGAAATATTTGAGAAACCGTGCATTCAATACGCCATATCAATCCTTGTTCACAAATCCCCAAATTCTTACCTATGAATTCCATTACAAGTGGTTCTCATGATTGGTCTGACCTCTATAATTTGACCTCCAAATTCATGCATGAATTTTTACCAATATTTACAAGGTTGATGTGCAGATCTGGCTGGCCCTGATCCATCACATACTGGGGAGCCAGTGTCTAGGATGGCCAGTATTATGACCTTTTATATGACCACTTCAACATTAGTGAGCGTTTAACCAAAGTTAGGTGACAAAGCTAAGACCTCTTTGAGCTTTGAGGTAGAGTTGAGTTTTTAGCAGTCTCAGGGTAATTATTCATGATGGACCTAATGGGATGAATATGCTGAAGTGTTCGAATCAAGCCAGCTTAGAATTGGTCACCATCGCTGGCAGTGTCAATCACTTTTGGACATCCTAGAATTTGACTGAGGTATGTTTACTCAGGAATGGTGGTCTCATATACTCCTCCAGCATTCAAATGATCAGGAACCTCTACCTCTGTGGGGGCTCCCAATATATAGTAACCAACATCATTATAACCCCCTCAGATTCGTCCCAGGGGTATTCTCAACAAATGGCAAGGCCGCAATGGAGGTAGGAGAGATGGCCACAGGAGATTGAATAGCCCTAGGGCACGCTTTTACCAGCTTAGCTGGAGGGGTAGGCACAGCAGCTTTAATGAGCTTGTGCGGACAGATGGTTGTTACTACCTTACAGTGCTTTTATTTATAAGAAGGAATGTTAACCATATTTTAAGTCGCACAGAGGGAGCAAATTTTGTAGAGAGAATAGGCACAGGAGGGCTTACTCCCAATGGTATCAACTAGTGGTGGCTCCTCAATAGTGAGAGCTGGAAGGTTCATTTCAGCTTCCTTGGTTGTTGCACATGATTGGAAATCGGCAACATCTACTAATGCCTCCTTTAGATCACAGATTTTTTGAAATGGCATTTCATTGAGATAATATGCCGGGCTAAAGAGGGCTGAGAAGCTAATCCAGTTAACAGGGCGGAGATAGCATTATCTAGGGTGAGCATGTTAGAGGTTGTTAACCTTTGCGCAGTGAGGTAAAATCTTTCAGCAAAGGCAAGGAGTGGTTCACCCTCATACATGCTAAGGCGCATAAAAGCCTGTTTTTCCCTGAGTAGACTCTGCTTTGATCTGAATTCATCCTAAAAGAGCCTTTTTCACCTCAGCTCAAGTGTGCGAAGGGTCCAGGTAAGGCACTATCCTCTCTTGCGCTAGGTGGCTTAAACAAGAAAGGATATGTTGAACTTTTTGTTTATCAGTTTTTCCATGCATGGCAGCTTATAAACGTATAAGAAGTAACAAAGTTTCCTTTGCCAGGGGTGTATTTGTCTTTTAGAGGGAGTTTTAAAGGGCGCTGCTCCAACTCTTCAAGACAGGATAAGGCATTGGCAAGTTGCTCCTCAAGAGCAATGATTCTGAATATACAGGGATCCCCGTAGTGAGCACCATTTTGTAGGAAACTGGCTGATTTTTGCTCACTGGTGCTTCACGCCAGCTGGTTTCTACAAAGTTTTAAATAAATTTTAAGTGAAATATAAAAATCTAATAGAATTGAATTTTATGAATTTTATTAGGAGTGAAATAAAAGAGATAAACTGACCCCCCTTGACATCTGACCATTTAGTATTTAAAGTATTTTGAGGGTTGAGGGGAATTTGGGGATATGTTCAGAATAGCTTAACCTAGTCCAAATTAGGAAATATGAAGGAATAGAGTATCATAACTCGGGAACTCACTTCAGGGCAGCAGAATGAAAGAAGAGGAATTATTATTGGCCAAAATTTACCCATGAGGTAACGTTTTTATGAACTTGAGCCAATCCCCATCTGAGAAATTTCTTGCACCTTGGAGGACCCCCACCAAGCCTTTAAAAAGAGGAGGTCCCCACGTAGGTGCGTTGAAGGACTTTGTTGTAGTGGGGGAGGGTCTTCAGACTGTAGCCTCAAAGTCCATTATGTGTTCAGAGGTATTCAACTGTTTGATTTTATTTTGGGTGCCCGTAGAGGTTTTGAACTAGTGGTACCCCAATTAATGGGGTTACACCAAGAATTGGCCAGGGTCTTTTGGATGATTTTCCTGATAACATCAATTTTATCGTTTAAAATACCTCTTCATAACGTCAGAAAATTACAAATAACTGACATTTCCCCTTTTTGGCTAAATTCAACCTAAAACATTCTTATTCTTCAGCTGTGAGGGAAAATGTCTGACACCACGAATTGGGTAACATCGACTCATTTGATGTAGAATGAGATTGAAAAGGAATATGATAATGAACCAAATAGAAACAACTTCACACACTGAGGGTCTTGATGCAGGAGATTGTACTACTGGGTCTACCACATTGGGGTTGCTGGTGGAAGGGTTCATCACTAACGTAGAGACAAGAGGGTGGATCCTGGATTGAAATTGAGTCATATAAGGCCACAGAATTCTGATATCTTGATAGCGGATAGCTTCAATAATGGGGTTAAATTCCCAGAAGTTTCTTTCACATTGGATCCAGTTGACTATGGTGGTAGTGATTGTAATCACCAAAACTGGTAATGCCCATTTGGTTTAGGGATCAACAGGCCACCAGGTTAGTGTGTAGTCAGGACTTCAGCAATAAAAATTCAAGTAAAAATAAAAAATTTGGGTACTAGCGGGAATTTATTGGAAAGGAAAAAGAGATTCGACCAAAAATTTCCACATTATGATGCAGCCAATTAAATAGTGTTTAATTTAGTAGTGGGTCCAGGGATCAGGGTCCTCTAATTCAACCTAAACTGGTTTTTTTGGTGGGAGAGGGGAAAATAATTTTAATTAGAACCAACATTGAAGGATTCAGTGGCAGGCTGAGTCACTATCAGTTCAGCTGTAAATGCCTGGGCTGAGGCTTGACTGCGTTTTTGTCAGTTGGTGTGACAGTGTCTGGCCTGACAACCAATGGGAAATCCCCAGGGACACCCCATGTATAGAGACATCCTAAATGGTTAGAAATGGGTTTGGGATGCCCAACCCACCTGTGCCCGGTCATTGGGGTGTTCATTTGACCAAATGAGTTATGTCAGCTGCAACTCCCAAATCATTAGATAGGTTTTTAAATTATCTGCAAATGTCCTCAAAAGTTCCATCTGCTAATTGGGGATCATCCCCAATGATTTTAAGGTGTGTTTGGCATCAAAAATTGTACTAATAGCTGAGTTAAAATCATCTGCAATTCCAGCTAAAAATTTGATACTTGTCCCTTCTTGACTATTAGTTTTCTGATTGTTAGGCTTAATCCCCATTGGTTGCTGACCTTTTTTTGTCTTCAATGTAGTAATCTCAGTGCATATTTCCTCATTTTGGTGGACAAGTTCAGCAGAAGTGAGTGCAGGTACCAGGGGAGGAATCTTTAGATGGAGTGCAGTTACCCAGCGCTCATCTACCATGTGGGCGAGGTCATTCTGGATGATGAGGGGTACAGCTGCCTTCTTTGGACCCTTCTTATTCAGAAATGGGAAAATCGCCTGATCCACACAAAGGAGACGTTCCCCAGGACTTACATTACCCTTTCCTTTTTCCAAAGGAGGGGCACCACTGCCAGAAAACTTCATGAGGACTACATTTTTGTGAGCCTTGGGCAACTTGATCGCCATTAAAGTCGCAACTTTTTTTGGGGGGATGGGGAGTGTTGGGATGGATCTCATGAAACACCTCAACCAGTTCCATGCAGTTAGTGCAATCACAGGCCTTAAACCAACTGTTCTCATAGGCCAGATAGCTCTTCCAGGCGATGAGATACTGAACTGACCTTCGAGATTTGTGGGATGCTAATATGTTTTCCACCTCAGCTTCCTCCACATCCTCAATTACAATTGGCTCTAGGTCCACGGGAACAGTCCCCTTTGATGGGGACAACTGAGAAACGTGGAAGATGGGGTGCTGTTTCCAATGAAATAGCAGCTTTAACCAGAAAGCACCATTGCCCAAGTCTTCCTCCACCAAGTGGAGATCTGAACGCTTGCTTGCAAACTTCTGGGAGGGTACCTGCTTCTGAAAAATGGCACATATCGAGCATAACATATGAACCCACCACTATGTAATGGCCAGGAAGCCGTTTTCAATCTGCAAACTGCTTGTAATCATTAATAGCTTTAATGATATGCTCCCACACTAAGAACTGATTAGAATGAATGTGCTCAGAATGATCTTCAGCAGCTGGGACCTTGGGATGCATGCAGGGACTGACTGAAAATGGGGGAATATACCCTAACGTCGCTTCATAAGGAGAAACCAACATAGAATTATGAATTTCGTTGTTGTAGGCAAATTGAGCGAGGGGAAGATCATTAGCCCGAGTATCCTGTGTGGCCGCTGCCTAGCAGTGCAGATACTGTTCTAAGATTTGATTAACTCGCTCAGTTTGTCCATCAGACTGGGGATGATAAACTGTGGAATGGCAGGGGGAAATTTTTAAAATAGATAAGAATTCACTCCAGAACCGCGCTGTGAACTGTGAGCCACGGTCACTGATGATCTCATGTGGAGGACTAAATATAGAAAACCCATGGCACACAAAGAGACAAGCAGTTTCTTCTGAAGTAATCTCAGAAGCATAGGGAATAGTTAGGGAAAATTTGGTAAAACAATTGACCACCACCATCACTGCGTAAACCTATTAGAACAGGGAAGTTTGACAATAAAATCAATGGATACCGACGTCCATGGACCCTCTGCCTGTTGTAAAGGATGTAGGAGGCCATTTCTTCCTGAACAATCTGACTTGGCCAATACACAGGTAATGCATTTGGTGATCCGGGCTGGGACTTATTTTGATATACCTGCCCAATTATAAGTCTGCTTGATCAAATCAATACATTTCTTATTGCCCGGATGGCTGATTGTGGGAGGATCATGATGCACTTGAAACACCACAGCTCTAAAGAGAGGAGGAACCCAAACCTGCGACCAAAAATAGATGAGACCCTCCACTGAGGAATATAGGGAATTTTTGTGAGTTTGAAGGGAAAATTGATCAAATAACTCCACTCCTTCGGGGAAGGTCATTTGTGCTGCTAAAACCTGAGAAATGAGAGGAGTGTCAGGAGCAAAGTTGACTGATGAGACCATGGGAGGGACAATAGACAAAATTTGAGTGGAGGGAATCACTGTAACTAAGTCCACTTCATCTGAGTCTGAGGAACTGTGGGCTAGATTGTAGCTAAGAAAATTGGGGAGCACGTTTAGCGCACCTTTCAGAAGTTCATATTTAAAATTGAAACTGCACAAATCCCTAAAAGTATGAGTTTGTTTTGTGCCAATTTCTGTGGTTTACAGAAATACAGAAGGGCTTGGTGATCCATACGCACAGTTAACTCATAATGGACACCCTGTAACAGATACCGCCAGTGAGTAAACGGCCATGCTACAGCTGCCAACTCCTTATCATAAATGGACCATGATTGATCAGTAGAGGAAAATTTCTGGGAAGTTTAGGCGACCAGATGTTCTAAGCAATCATGCTCCTGGAGCAGAACTGCACCGTCTGCCACTGATGAAGAATTGCAAGTAATGATATACAGTTTGGAGGGGTCCACATGTTTTAGGATGGGGGGATATAAGAACACCTCTTTAATTGACTCAAACGCCTACTGGCACTCAAGTGTCCAACAAAAAGACACATTCTTACCCGTGAGGGGGTAAAGCAGAGCAGCTAACTGGGAAAGGGCTGAGAAAATTTATTCAGGAAAATTATGGTGCCCAAGGTTTGTAATTGTTTTTGGGTTGTTGGAATTGGCCATTTGCGGATGGCATCCTACTTGTTGGAGGGAATCACATAACCATCCTTTAGGACAAGGTTCATGAGAAAGTAATTTTCTCTTTATAAAAGTCACATTTTTATGGCTTAACAAATAGGCCCACCTTATAGCAAAGAAGCCACTAACGCTTCCAGGTCTTTTGCATGTTGTTTGAGAGTTGGGGAGTGAACCAAAATGTTGTCAATATATGTGACCACGCAAGTGAAATGGCGATCGCCTAGCACACTATTGATCATTCTTTGGAATGTGGCTGGTGCATTTTTCAACCCAAAGGGCATTACACGGAATTGAAAAATACCTCATTTTGTTTGGATCAAGGTAAGCCATTCTTTCCCTTTCATCACCCATATTTGGATGAAGGCATTAACAAGATCAAGCTTGAAGAAAACATGAGACTTTGTGATTGCTTGACTGATAGTTTGCTCTAGGGGTAAAGGGTAGGGATTGTTCACTGTAATTTTTTTAGTTGTCCATAATCCAGACATGAACGGAGGGAACCATCGGCCTTCTTGGCAATAATGATGTGAGATTCAATGGGTGGTGTCTCTTTAAATAACCATCCTTTCTTCAGCTTTTCATCTAACCAGGTGTTGAGCGCCACCTCCTCCTCCGCTGTGTGTGGATATAAGGGACAGTTGATATTCACCAACTGTACTGTTGTTTGGAATCCTAAGTCAAACTTAATATGCGAGGGAAGAAAGTCCACCTTCTTGGAATCAAAGATACTTTGATAGCACATTAATTATCCAGGAAAATCAGACAGAAGGCCCGCAGGGGAAACAAGGGAAGTGATGGTGCTGCGGCCTTTTTTTAAGGGTATCAATTAAAGGAAAATCTCCCTCCGTTTGATCATTAAAAATGAAAACATATTTGACTCCAGGTGAATTCAAACATGTTGTCAGCGACACCATCTGACCCCCAAGATTACAGGAAACACCAAGTTTGGCGTTGCTGAAAACCAATTTCAAAAGCTAAACTGATGTACCAAGAAAGGTACTGGTCATCAGACAAGGTATGAGGTTTGTGAGGCTGATGAAGCAACCATCACCAAAGGACCTGTCCAGGTCAAGCTCAAAACCGTTGGGCTAACTCTATGCTCATAAAATTACCCGCGGTTCCAGTTCCTCCAAAGCCTCAAAGGAGACGTGGTGAGACCTGATACTAATCTTTATAGGTAATAAAAAGTAGGCAAAGTTTTGTTTACTGATAGATTTGGTCATCTCCGCTAAAACTGGAGATATGGCTAGTAAATCAGGGGGAAGGTCGGGGACCTTTTTGGGAGCAAATTTGTAAAGAGTAAGGGCTTGGGAACCAGCTACTTCAATCTGTGCTTTTACTGATTCATTGATAGAGAACCAGGATAGCTCAACTTGGCCACAGGGGTATTGAAATATTCTGAGGCCAGGACCAATACTGGGTCAACGGTAAGGACTAAATCCAAGTCATCATTAAGTAGTCTGATCATATAATTTCTCCCTTATAAGTGGGGAACATGGCGAGGGGAGGCGTTGATGGTGGTCACAGCTTTACATAGCTGATCTACTGTTCCCATAGGGGTGGACCAAACTTCGTTCTGGGCAGAGGCAGAATCCAACACTGATCTAAAGATTGCTTAAAGCATATCATTAGAAAACTCTTGAATAGGAGCCTATTCTGGAAGGTTGTGATAAATGACGCCAAGCTGGGAGCTTTGGCCATGGAAGAAGGCAATTGGAACAAATGGTCTGCACGTGACACAGGGGGTTTAAAAGCCGCCAATACTACTGCAACTAGAAAGGAAGAATATCCCGCTTGTGAAGTTGAACGCAGAAGCCTTTGTATCCACTGACGGGCATCTCCTTCTACTGCATCCAAAAGGGAGACCCCTTATTGGGCACTGGATAGTGCAGCGGCAATATTAAGGGCAATAGCAGAATGCATTTGCACCTCAGCAAGGGCGTCAAGAACTTGATTAACAAGGTCTTAGGAGGGAACACTCAAATTCCCTTCTTGAACATTAGGTGAGAGAAGGGTAGTTATCCACGGGGCTCTGCTGCCCTGAAGGAGTTTCTCCAAGATATTGTGAACATTACCCAAAAAATTGGTGAATGACCAAATGATTAACAGAAAGCAGACTACAGACTGCATGTTCATTTGGTAAAGGGTAATCATTGCAGCGCTCAAATCAAAGAGAAGGTTGGAAATAACAGGTGTTAATTCTCAGCATGTGGGCTCAATTCTGCTGAGTTGTTTTTTCACAGGGTATGGCCACTGAGCAACCAAATTAGATGATATGAGGATCGCTAACTTATAATAAAACTAAATAATATATGTTTGGAGCTATTGCCCCTTATTTCAACCTTTATTTAATATAAATCACAGACTTATCTGCGCTCTTTCTTCCCTTGTAAGAAAAGACCCCCTCCTTTAATCTTCCATAAGACCCTTTATACCTCAGTTCCCCAGATGGATGCATCCTCAGCTTGATAATATTCTATTCATCTTCCCTTTTTGAATTACTCTCGTTTGTATTGAAGCTTGGCATAGATACTCTCATTTCTCTGAATGTCCTCATTTCACTTGAATATAATTCGTATTCCCTATTTCATAAATCTTGAGACTTGTCTCAATCCCCCTCTTATCTGCCAATATAGGTAGTGTATCGTCCAGTCATATCAACTTCCTGACATTACCCCCACCCCCTTTGACTGGATGATATGCTCTTACTATTTATATGCTCGAAGGAACTTTGTGTGGACTTGGTTGATAATCTGACCCCCAGCGGGTTCCTTAATGGTGTAAACATCCATGCCAGTCTTCTCAATAATCTCAAATGGGCTGACCCAAATGTTGGAGAGCTTATTTTTCTGTCCGAATCCATGCTGGTCATGGAATAAAACATAATCCCCCACAGCAAACAACGAAGTCCACTTTGGCACTTCTGGTCGGCCACCTGGTCACGAATTTTCTTAGCCAAACTGGTGGAGTAGGCTTCCATTTGCAACTTGATCAATGTATCCGTGAGTTGCTTCAGATATCGCTGAGGATTCACTTCACCCGTGTCCTCTACACACAAATATAGCAAGGCAGGCAGAGCCAGATGTTGACAATACAGCAGTTGGAATGGGCTCTTACCAGTAGACAGATGATAGCTAATATTATATGCAAATACAGCCGTGGGTAGGAGGTCGCTCCATTATGAGGGTCAATCATTTACCAATTTATGGAGGATGTTCACCAAAGTTCTGTTAACCCGCTCCACCATTCCATTAGATTCTGGATGATATGGGGTGGTCAAAACCTCATGGATTACCATCAGCTCCTTCAACTTTGGCAGAATGTGCGAAGTGAAATTGGTTCCATTATCCATTAAAATGAATTGCGGGCAGCCATGTTGCTGTATAACACACTCCATGATGAATTTGGCAGTAGTAACCGCACCCAAATTGTTGATAGCCCTGGCCTCCACCCATCAAGTCAAATGATCTATGGTGACAATAATAATATTTGGACCAATTGGTACTAATTGGCAGAGGTCTTACTACATCAATAGAAACGGTATGCCAAGCGAACTGGGGTTTTACCAGCTGATATGGGTTCTCTTATGGAATGGTTTTTCCACTTGACACTCATGATAACAACTAATAATTTCCAATATGTTGTAATGCATGCTCTCCCAGTAGTATCGGGGTTGCAACATCTACAGTGTTTTCTGCAATCCTCCATGGCCTACATCCTGATGAGCATCCATAGTTATCGCAGGTCAGTATGAAGGCTTAGGGAAACTCAACGTCTGGTCGCCAATATGCTTATATAGTTCTCCCTCACGTAGAAAGGTATCTGCCCTAAGTCCATATAGTACCTTGATCACATGCGGCGGCTCATCCTGGTATTTATTTACCACCATCTTATCATACATTATGTTGGCTAAATCCACTGTGATTGCAACTGTTGGCAGCCTAGAGAGACAATCCGCATTTTGGTGTTTTGCCCCAGGTTGATGTAAGATCTCAAAGTTGTATGCTTGCAGCTTCAGAGCCTAACGTGCAAGCCGTCCTTCCAGTTCATGCAGATTCTGTAGCCAGCGCAAGGAAGCGTGATCCATCACTACTTGAAATCTTACCCATGCAAATATACCCGAAATTGTTTGTAAGTGTAGATCACAGCTAAACACTCCCGCTTGGTTACAGTATAGTTTCGTTCGTGACAGATCAAGCTCCAACTACAGAAGGTGACAGGATGTTTCACACCCTCATCATCCTTATGGGATAATACTGCCCCAATAGCAGCTAAGGATGTGTCCATTTGTACTATGAATGGCTTGCAAAATTTGAGGTATTGCAAAATGGGTGCACTTGATAATGCAGTAAACAATACATAAAAAAGCGTTATGGCATTGTTCTGTCCGATTAAAAGAAGCGTTTTTCTTTATTAGCTCGAAAAGCAGTGCCCCAATACAACTGAAATTTGTAATGAATCATTAATAAATCCCCAACCATTCCCAGAAACACCTGAATATCCCGCTTATTTCCTGGCCAAGTCATCTTGCCTATCACTTCCACTTTATTCAGCTGTGGTTTAAGCCCATTTGAATCCACAACAAAGCCGAGGTATTTTATTGCTCTATAAAGAAATGGCACTTTTGAGGCTTAATTTTGCTATTAGCGGCAGTGAGGCGCTGAAACAATTGCTCCAAGTGGGCCAGATGCTCTGTGAACGTCCACGAAAACACATTGATGTCATCAAGGTAAACTAAGATGCAGGACAGCTTTAAATCACCTAAAATAATATCCATGGCATGCTGGAATGTAGCCGGAGAATTACACAATCCTTGTGGCATGCGCGTTGGCTGGAACAACCCTCTTGAGATGATGATCGCACATCTCTCCTGTTCCATTAGTGGCAATTCGATCTGCCAGTACCCCAAGATCAGATCTATGGAATAAAAATAGTTCGCCCCACCCAATCGGTCTAATGCATCATCAATCCATGGAAGAGGGTAAGAATCCTTCTTTGTGACATTATTGAGTTTATGATAGTCAATAACCACCGATTTGAGCCATCCTTCTTCTTTACAATGAGCACAGGTGACGCCCATGGACTGTTTGATGGCTCTAGCATCCCTGCTCGATAAGCTTATCCACTTTGTTGGAGACAACCTCTTCTGCTGCTCTAGAACGTCTAATAGGACGTGAACAAACTGGGAGGGTGATCCCTCATATCAATCTGATGTACCACCCCTTGAGCGCACCCCAAGTCATGATCATCATTTGCAAAAACATCCCTATACTTTTCAAATAACATCATAGCCTTATCTTGCTGATCCTCCAATAGTCCCATGAGAGCTTCCCATGGAACTACAGTTAGTAAGTCAAACGAGGTGTGAGCTGGTAGTCCAAGATCTTCCCAGGAGCCAAAATCATGAAAACAGCGGACTTCTTCTATAGGGGAAAAGTGTAAGTAAGCCTTTACTTTGTGCCGCCGGATTATTATGGTCTCTTTTCATAAATTTGATAGCAGCACTTTCACTTCTCCGTTCCCAGGTAGCAGAAACCCTGGAGCCACATGTGGCTCAAGCCGAGTGTTGGTAAGGAGCCATAATTTCACCATAAAGCCCTTTTGGGACATTGATTTCGAGATCAGTCCCTACTATGCATTGGTGTCCAAATGTTATACTCCAATCGCTAGCTTCTCGAAGTGGAATCCCTTTGTATTCATAGATCTGGTTGGGAAGGACCCTAGTCCATCACTTCAGTATTGATAACGCATGGGGATTACTCCATTGCTGTAGGCTAGGTTAATTTGACTAGAATGGAATGAGTCCGTTGGGATTCCACATGAGGTAAAATAAACAGGAATATGTTGTCCTAAAATGTAAAGTGTTTCCTCCGCCATGTCTATCACAACACCAAATTTCATCATAAATGCTGCACCTATTAGCATGTCATACTTGTTGTTTGGCAGTGCCACCGCTGGGGTGGAAGCCTGGATGGACCCAAATCGTAAGGGCAATGCACTATATGCACCTTCATATACAGTGCTATGTCTCCCCGCAGTTCCATATACTACTAGATGATCCACATCTGGTTTGAGCAGGAGCTTAGCCACCAACTGGGTAGAGACTATGTTCACAGGGGCTCCAGTATCAATGATAGCCCAATTTTTTGTAACTTGAACAAAAATATCACAATAAGTACATTCCGAGTAAGATAAACCATCAGTGTTTATTACATGTACATCCAAGAGCTTACTGTTACTTAAGAAAGAGGAGATGCTCTTGCTGACCTGTGTGTACTCATTGATGATTTTTCCCACTAGAATAGCATTGTGGACTCCTACCAAAGAAGTAGCAGCCATTGATAAATCCTCCAACTTGTGCCAGTCTGTTCCAAGATCTGCCACGCATATGGCTTCAGCGCTTTCTGGCAAAACACAGAGTTTGAGGGTGAATCTATACATTTGGACCCGGAAGCAGAGATTCCCAATGGAAGCTGTTGGTATAATAATTCCTTTAATTGAGTTTCAGATTCTTCCCAATTAAGATCGAGTGATTATTTAGGGACAAGTGGATTAGACCTTCCAGAGGTAGAGCATCCCATTTCTACTCTGCTTGAGCTTTTCCCTGCGGGGTTTCCTCAGTCAATAACACAGACAATTGTGTTTTATTAGGCAGTTTGCCGCATAATGCCCCCTCCAATTGCATTGGAAGCAAGTATTAATGAAGGGTTTGCGTATATAACATGCAGCTGAAGGACCAGTGCAATAGTTAATGGTATGTTTCCAGGACTGGGAATGAGCTGCCAGATCATATCTAGGTCAGAAAGGATTCGCAGATATGTATGACAAATGTATATTCCGGTGGATGACAGCATAGCCGCTGTAGTTCATACTCTGAAGTATTGGTGTAGGGATAACAGAGGGTTGCTAGGCTATATTAGGGGCGCTGTTAGTGGCAGAGAGTCGGTGTAAAGTATTTATGATTCAAATAAGTCCTGCCTCTTCATTCAACATGTGAGACATAGCATTAGATAGTTTCTCAATATGGTTTAATGGCCGCCATCATTGCAATACCCATGTCCTCAGCGGATAAAAAGTTGGCTCCAATTAGTACATGTGCTTCCGCTGAGAAACGTTCAGCAAAATCTGACAGGGTCTCATCTTGGTGAAATTGTATAGTCAGAAAATCAGCTTTCCGTTGGGCCATCTTGGTTGCACCCCTAAACAGCCAAAGAACAATCGCCTTAATTTCTTCATAGGATGCTGAGCTGTTTGGGAGGTAGCAAGTAACTTGATTGGCGCTGTCTACATCAAGAGCAGACAGCAATAGTTTTGCTTTCTGTCAATCAGAAACTCCTTCCATGGCGAATTTGAATCGCTTAAAATACCTGTGTAGGTTTCTGTCATGACTAAAAGGAGGTAAGTTCTTGATTTGCACAGCTTCGCCTTGCTTCACACTTCTGCAGCAAGGACCAGGCATATTGGTTTGCCGGCTGGTTGAGCTCAAATCTGGTGTGATGAACTTAAAGGAAGTAGAGTCTCGCGGGGTATACATTTCATCGCTTGAAGAATATTCATTAGTGGAGTCATAGCATTCATCCCCAAAATTGCCACTGACTGCACCGTTCCCCCAGCTCCAGCATACTCCGCCAATTGCTCATTGATCACCTGCTCTGCTTTAATCAGATGATATCTACATCGCCCATCCTGTAATTCCTGTTGCAGTGTCACATATTGATTTTTCATCTCCAAATGATATTCCCTCTCCTTGTGCAACTGCAGCTCCACTGCTTGTAGGCGCGAGAGGATACCTCTGATATAATGGTGGCATAGCGAATTAGTAGCTCATCATTGTTTTTATGGCGTTGAATATCTACAGCTGACCAATGGCCCCCTGTAATGAGTACCATTGTTAATTCTCAGTGTGTGGGCTCAATTCCGCTGAATTGTTTTTTCACAGGGTATGGGCCACTGAGCAACCAAATTGGATGATATGAGGATCGCTGACTTATATTAAAACTAAATAAAATATGTTTGGAGCTATTGCCCCTTTTTTACCTTTATATAATATAAATTGCAGACTTATCTGCACTCTTTCTTCCCTTATAAAAAGACCCCCTCCTTTAATCTTCCATAAGACCCTTTATAACTCGGTTCCCGGATGGATGCATCCTCAGCTTGATAATCTTCTATTCATCTTCACTTTTTGAATTACTCTCATTCATATCAAATCTTGGCATAAATACTCTCATTTCGCCAAATGTCCTCATTTCACTTGAATATAATTTGTATTCCCTATTTCATAATTCTTGAGACTCATCTCAATCCCCCTCTGATCCGCTGATATAGGTAGCATATTATCCAGTCATATCAACTTCCTGACAGCAGGAAACAATGGTTGTTAGGGGGTGGAAGGCGAGTTGGTAGGGCGTACAGCTACCAACCTGAAGGTTGCAGTTTTGATTCCCACCCTTCACACATCGATTAGGGTGCCAGCTGAAGGAAGCTATTGGTGGTTAGTAGGTATAATAATACAAAACCTTACCCATGACATAACCAGAAAAATCCGAGTCCCAATCTGGAGGTAAAAAAAAAACTTTCTACGACAGAGTTGACCCTGCTCAGGTTTCATGTCAATACTTTCTCTATTTTGGTAATGTCCGTCCCCTGGTTGGCTTGCCTCAAATAAATAAAAGGAAACAATGGTTGTTTGATTATGTCATGAAAATGGCAGAATAAGTTAAGAACAGCCTGCCAGTTGGGATGCATGAGCACCCAAAAAGCAAGCCAGAATGTCAGTGGCATTGCCACTTGTACAACGTTATTTGGAACTTTGAATTAGGTAGCAATGACTCATTGATGTAGAATGAGCGTGAAAAGGAACCTGATAAAGAACCAAATAGAAACAACTCCAGACAAAGAGGGTCTTGCTGCAGGGGATTGTACTACTGGGTCTACAACTTTGGGGTTGATGGTGGAAAGGTTCATCACTAATTTAGAGACAAGGGGGTGGATCCTTGCTTGAAAATGAGTCATAAAAGGCCACAGAATTCCAATATCTTAATAGCGGATAACCTCAATAATGGGGTTAAATTACCAGAAGTTTCTTTTACATTGGATCCAGTTGACTATGGTGGGAGTGATTGTAATCATCAAAACTGGTAATGCCCATCCAGTGTGGGACCAACAGGCCACCAGGGTAGTGTCATCAGGACTTCAGCAAGAAAAATTCAAGTAAAAATAAAAAGATTGGGTACTATCAGGAATTTATTGAAAAGGAAAATTAAAGAATTTACCAACAATTTCCTTAGTACAATGCAGCCAATTAAATAGTGTTTGATTTGGTAGTGGGTTCAAGCAGGTATTGGGGCCCTCAAATTTGACCTAAACTGGAGAATTTTCAGTGAGAGGGAAAAAGTTAATTAGATTTGATATCAAAGGATTTGGTGGCAGGCTGAGTTGCTATCAGTTTGGCTGCAAATGCCTGGGCTGAGGCTCAACTGCAAATTCATTGGTTGGTGCGATGGCGTCTGGCCCAATGAGCAATGGGAATTCCCCAGGGCCACCCCACATAGTGATGGTCCCAATTGGTTAGAAACAGGTTTGGGATGCTCAACCTGCCCATGCCCAGTCACTGGGGCATTCACTCAACCAAATGACTTATGTCAGCTACAACTCCTGATTCGTTAGACAGGGGTTTTGAATTATCTTTGAATGCCCCCAAAGGTTCCATCTGCTCATCAGGGATCAGGCCCAACAATTTTAAGGGGTGTTTGGCATCAGAGATTGTATAACTAGCTGAGTCAAAACCATCAGCAATTCTGGCTGATAATTTGATACTTGTCCCTTATTGAAATTTAGTCTTATAATCATCAGGCTTTATCCCCATTGGTTGCAGACCTTTTGTCTTTGATTCAGTAATCTCGGCGCAAATTTCCTCAATTAAGTAAAATAGTTCCGCAGAAGTGAGCATGGTTACTGGGAAGGAATCTTTAGAGGTAGTGCTGTTACCCAGCGCTCATTTACCACATGGTCAAGGTTGCCCTGGGTGACAAGGGATACAGCCGCCCTCTTTGGACCCTTCTTATATGGAAATGGGAAAATTACCCAATCCACGCAAAGGGGACGTTCCCCAGGACTTACAATATAATACTGAGTATATAAATCTTAAATACCTAATATAAGTCAGTTAAAATATGGCACTGACTTCAAAAAGTGTTTTATTGAGGAGGCATAATTTCTTAATTATTTCATACTTTTTAAAGTTCATTAAAGGGGGTTCTTTTTTCCCAATTATTTTTGAGAATATTCTTTTTTCCAAAAAAACTTTACCCCAGTCTTTTACCCCTAAAAAAATTAGTGCATTTTTAAAAGTGGCTCTTTTTCCAACTTTTATTAAATATTACTATTTCTATATATCATTTTTGACCCCATACTATTTCTCTATAAAATTAAAGCTCATTGTATATATATTATATATAGTATTTTATAAATAAATATACTAATAACTGATTTTATTATATTTAGTTGATTTTATTAGTAAAATTATATCAAATTTACTGATCGCCATCTACAATACTTCATTTTATTAAATTAAAATGCTTTTATTGATCAACATATGCTGAATTTACTAATTGCCATCTACAGTAATTCATTTTATTAGACTTGGTTGCTTTTATTAGTCAATCTATGGTAGATTTATTGATTTCTATCTAAAATAATTCATTTTATCAAATTTGGATGAGTTTATTGGACAAATTATGCAAAAAAAGCCATACATAATGATGTAAGCTTGTCTCGCTATGATCTCATATTGCCTGGATTTTTAACATACCCCCTCAGCCACAGGACATATATCAAAGTGCTTTGAAGCTATCGCTTCACTGATGCCAGAATTAAGTTTATCTGGAGTTGTATTAGTACCACAAGTATCCATCGCTTCTGAGCCATTTTGATGTACTTACTAAATTAATGGCCAGATACTTGACCAATACTTACAAAAGTAAAGTGGGACCTAAATTGGAGTATCCTCTATTTTTGAAGAAGATGATCATCCAAATTGGTCCAGTATTTTCGTAGTTATGCATGAACAAACATAGAAAAAAAACAAAAACAACATACATACAGGTCAAATTGATAACCTTCTCTTTTTTAGTCATTTAATAAAAATCATTAATCATTTTTGCATTAGATTTGAGAATGTAATTGGGTTTGTGCCATAAATTCACTTGGTTCACCCAAGTGGATCCCATAATCAAGCCATAGTGTAATATTATCATAGCTATTATTAGCTATGATAATTGGGATGATTTAAGTACAATTGAGGCAGTTTTAGGATGAATCTAGTTATGCAGATAAATTGTTAAGGATCAAAAGATCCATCTATGGGAGTAATCTATCAGCATTGATAGTTTTCTCAAAGGGTTTAATTTTAAGCTAACCATCAAAATCTAACATTTCTCCACACTTGACTGGAATATAAACCCTGAGGTTTCTTATTTTTTCTTCAATATCTGTAAACAGTGACTCTTCTTCATATTATAATTTTGCCACTGCTCTTAATCCTAATAACTTCATCATTTCATTTGATTGGACCAAAATACTGTACAGGTATGTTTTTAGGATTACTTTGAGAGTTTTATTTGAAGTATCTCGTTTTTTACCAACTTTAATGATGTCTATTTGACCCTGTTTTTTTAATTTTGTTTACATTCAGCAGCTATATTGGGCCAAATTGATCAACAGGAATGAGGAATCTGGCCCCAAGATACCTCCCCCTCAAAGCAAAAAGAATAAAAACCTTTGTTTATATATATTATCTTTTACAATTCACTTATTAATTTTTATTTATTTATTTATTTTATTATTATTTTCTTTCTTTTTTTCTCTGCAAAAGATCAATTTCTTTTCCCCAATCAGCCCATCTCCTATACTTTCTCAAGAAATTAGCATGGACTCAATTATAGACATGCCCCAAAAATTTTCTCCTTAATAGTGTAGGTGAAGTTCAACGTTTTCTCAATTACATCAAATTAGCCAACCCAAATGTGATTTAACTTGTGAGTTTGGCTTGAACCATGGGTATTACAAAATAATATCCCATCACCCTCAGCAAATTTGGGAATATTGTACCAATTTTTCTGATATTTTTATGTTGGGCCTTATGAAGTTTAAAGCTTTTATCAAAAGCCTGAGCTTGCAGTTTGATTAAGGTTTCTGCAAGCTGCTCAACATACTGAGAATAGCTTAACTATTGGGGTCTTGTAGAAAATCATATAACAACAGCGATAAAGCTGGATGTTTCCCATATAGAAGTTGAAAAAGGAGACATCTTTGTGGTCAAAATGGAAAGAGATGTTATACGCAAAAATGGCTGAACTGAGGAATGTACACCATTTGGAGGGCTTCTAGGAAGTCATATCCTTAGGATATTGTGAAGGGTTCCATTAACTAGTTCTACTGCACCATTTGTTTCTGGGTGGCATGGAGTTGATAGAATATCACACACTCCCATTAGTTCATTGAGTTTCTGAAAAATCACCAAGGTGAAATTTGTGCCATTATCCGTTAGTATGAAATGAGGACATCCATGCCAATGAATGACTTGCTCCAAGATGAATTTAGCTGTGGTTGAGGCTCCTAAGTCCCAAATAGCCCCCGCTTCAACCCATTTTGGTAAATGATCAATTGCCAAAACAATATATTTTTTCACATTGTTAATTGGGAGAGGTCCAACCACATCTATTGATATAGTGTGCCAAGTGAATTTGGGCAAACAAGCCGAAAAAAGTAGCTTTTTGGAATGATTTACCATTTGGCACTCTTGGCAACAACTCAAGGTTTCATGGATTTTGAAATACATCAATTCCCAATAATAATTTTTCTTGAAAGCTCCTTGGTTTTCTTGAAGCCTCTTTCGCTGGTGGCTTTATGAGCAGTAATAATTATATCTGCTCAGGCTGAGGGATGGGGAAAAATATATTTCTTTCCATCAATTACTTATAAAAAAGACTCCTTTTTCAAAATGGGTGTCCTTTCCTAATTTGGAGAGAATTTTCTGCACAGCTTCAGACTCATCAGCAAAATTCCACTAACCATTTTCTAAAATAACGCATCTGCAGGCTGACAGAAAGTTGCTACAATGGGCAGATGAGACAATCAATAAGCATTCTGATGCTTAGCATTAGCCTAATTCTTGCTGGTATAGTCATAAGCCTGCAGCCTAAGTTCCCACAGAGCCAAACGTCCTTCTGGCTCCTTCAAGTTATTAAGCCAGCTTAGGGATGCATGATCAGTAACCACGGTAAAATGCGTTCCATGAAGATATACTTGGAACTGTTTATAGGCTTATATAATTGCCAAACATTCCCTTTCTGTCACCATATAATTTCTCTCTTGGGAATTTAGGGTCTGACTAGCATAGGCTACTGGATGCTTTTCGCCATCCTCTACAACTTGGGACAAAGCAGCTCCAACTGCTGTTAATGATGCATCCATCTGAACAATAAACTCTCGGTTAAAATCAGGATATTGAAATACTGGTGCAACTAATAGGGCCGAACAAAGCTGTTTGAATGCATCCTGGCATGCAAATAACCCCACTTAAAAGGGACTTTATCCTTAAGTTGATAAAACAAGAGCTCTCCAATTTGAGCAAAGTTGGCAATAAATCGGCGATAGTATCCAATTATACCCAAAAATACTTGAGTATCTCGCTTAGATTCAGGCCTCTTCAACTTAAATATTGCTTCCAATTTTGCTGGTTGTGGCCGAAGACCTTCTTTATCAATCATGAAACCAAGGTACTCTAGTTGGTCCTTGAAGAATTGACACTTCTGGGACTTTATCTTTAAATTTGCAGCTGTTAACCTTTTGAAAACCTCTTCCAGCTGTTCTAGGTGCTCATTGAAAGTGTGACTGAAAACATTGATATTATCTAGGTATACTAGTACACATGACAATTTAAGATTGCCCAAATATGGTGTCGCTTGCTCTCTGGAAGGTCGCTGGAGCATTGCAGAGTCCTTGTGGCATCCTCATCAGTTGAAATAACCCCTCTTGGGTAATAATAGTGCACTTTTCTCGCTCAGCACAGGCATGTCGATCTGCCAATACCCACTAATTAAGTTCATTGCTGAGAAGAACATGGCACCCCCAAGTTTATCTAGGGCATCGTCAGTATACAGAAGAGGATAGTAGTTTTTCTTTGTATTGTTGTTGAGCTTCTGGTAGTCAATAACAACCCTATTGCTTCTGTCTTTCTTTTTTACAATGAGAATCGGAGCAGCCCATGGACTCTTGGATGGCATCAACATGCCACGGTCAAGAAGTTCATTAATTTCCTTTGACACAACCTCTTCAGCAGTTTTTGAACGTCTATCTGGCCTTAATAGGATAAGTATATGATCCCCAGTATCTATCATATGGTTTACTCCTATTGCACATCACAAGTTGAAATTATCCTTGGCAAATATTTCACAGTATTTCTCAAATAATGCTCAAACTCAGTCCTTCTCCTGTTCACTTAGTTTACCTAAATTGGCCATAGGTATAACATTATGAACATAATGTAAATCATCATCAGGAAGCTCTAGCTCGTCCAGGTTTCCAAACTCATGAAATGATTCAATCTCTGTTACAGGAATCAAATGGAGATAGGCCACCACTTGTGCCTTTTTATTAAAAATGGACTAACTCTGAATGTTTGCGCAGAGTATACTAATTTCCTGATGCCCAGGAATAATTATCCTGAGTGCTATGTTAGGGCCAAGTCTAGTTTAGAACCATGGTTGATAAACTTTGCCATAAAATCCTGGGATCTGAATTGTTAGCCCAGTCAGGACTATTGCCTGCATTCCAGAGTCCAAAGTTAGTTCCTAATTTGCTTGAAGGGGTATGCCCTTAGACTCACTAATTTGCGTTGGTAGGGGCTTAACACGGCGCTTCAATTTAGAGTATTCAATGGGTATGATTCCTCCCTGATAGGGCAAATCAGTAAATGTATTAGGTTTCTTAAGTCCTGATTTTGCATTTTTTGTATAGTAAATTGGGATGGTTTGGTTCAGGATAGTTAAGGTGTCATCCTTATGATTAGTAACCACCTCATATCTTCTCATAAAATAGGTACCAATAATGACCTCATAATTCTGATAGGGCAGAACTATAGCCAGAGCGGATACTACTTTAGATCCAAACCTTATAGGTAAGGCGCTATATGATCCAAGTTCTCTAGTGGTATATGTTCCCGCAGTGCCATATTATTGATCATGGGCAACATCTGGAGCTATTCCCAACTTCTTTACCAACTTAGTGCTGATAATATTTAAAGGAGCGCCACTATCATTAATGGCCCAAACAAGGATCTTATTGACAGCAATATCAGCATAAGTACACTCATAGTATGGTTCAAAAGTGTTTATTAGGTAAATAGATTCAGTGTTGCCTGGCTACAAGTGTGATTTGAGGCAAAAAAAATTTAGGGAAGTTTTTCCGCCAGAATCTGCATGGGGATTCGACCTGCACATCCTATAAAGAGGGCAGATCATGGGAGTGAGTAATATGATGATCAAGACAATGGTCCAAAATTCTCTTAGTGTAAGGTTTAGCCACCTCTATTTGGGCTTCTTCTGAAGCTTCTCTTGGATTTTGGCCTTTATGAGATCTAGTTGTAACCATATGTACATTGTTGGCCATAATATGATGCAAGGAACCTTTGTCAATTGAATCTGGTTCAAAAAAGTTTGCCAGGGTCGGGAGGAATGTTTTCAGTATGATGGATGGTAATAGAGCATTCTGCCTCTACTCCACCTGTCCTTTTCCTGACTCCGAGCCCATTTCTTCATTATCAACTTCTAAGGCCACATTGACCCCAGGTTTTCTATCCGTACACCTGTAGCATTGGCTAGAAAAATGTCCCTTTCAGCCACAATTATGACAGGTAATTGTCCCTGTTTGCTTATCAATTTTTGGATTTATGGGCTGGTTGTTTTTTTCCCTCTTTGTTTGAATTTATATTTTTAATCCCAAAAATTGAAATTTCATTTGCTCTTTAGGCCGATTAGGGGCGTCAAAGCTATTTGCATACTGTCTCAAATAATCCATAAGTTTTAATGCTCCCATGGGCCAATTAAGGGCTAAAAAATGACATGCTGCAAGTCTCAGTATGGCTTGACATCATGTTGCATGGCAAACATTGCATCAAATTTGTTTATCGCATTTGAACTGAGTAAAACCTGAGCCTCAGGGTAAAATCTATCTGCAAAGTCTCTGATGGACGCATTCTGCTGGAAATTAATATTGAGTAAGTCTGTTTTTGAGCGGATATATTTATCAGGCCCTCCAAATTGTCTTATGATGGCATTTTTGCATCCAAATAGGGCTAATCGTCACCCAGATAGGGCATAACAAGATTGACATTATGAGAGTCCAGGCAATTAATGAGAGCTGTAGACTTTGCATGGTAGATCCTCATCTCATAGCATTTTGAACAGCTTTATGAACAGATGTACATTTTCTTCTTTTTCAAATCTTGGAAAATTCATGGGCTTAAAGTCATCACGCCCAGAATTGGCCAGAGGAATTACGCTTCATCTAGAGTTTGAGTGTATTGGGAAATTTTCTGTCAGAATTGGTCCACACTGTGAAGAGTGTCATACAGAGTTGGGATGGAAGCAAAAATTTTGGCATTGAGTGAACATTTGAAATATCCACTTCATCATCTGCCTTGACCCCTGAAGATTTTGATTTGTGAAATCTATCAAAACTTCTCAATTTGGACTCCTGAATTCAGGCCATATGTAATTTCACCAGCTCTTTTTTGCATGAATACTTAGAGATTTTACTGCTTTCCACACTTGAGGACTGATCAAACAGCTGCAACTCTTCTCCTTTAGGGCATCAACTTCCTTTTTAAGATCCTCACGCTCTTTTTGCAAAGATAATTTTAGAAGCCAGTAAATGCTTCATATCTTTGGTCAGATTAGCAACATAGTCATTCATTGCCAATAGCTGAGTTCAAAGATCTAGTTTTTTTCCTTAGCAAGTTTGACATTCTTTTCTTGCACAGACGAAATTATTAACCTGAGTTTTTATAATTCTTCATGAATTTGCGTGTAATCTTCCTCATTATTTGGCCCTACTTGCATGGCAGCCATCTCTTCATCGCTTTTTTGTAATATGACCAACTCAGTTTGGGCATATTCATTGAATTGAACATGCATGGTTTTCAATTCCAGGTAATTTCTTTGAGCAAAAGTTGAATCTTCAGTTAAGCATTTGGTCTGAGATGACAGAAATTCAGAGTAATTTTCCAATTTCTGGCGGCTTTTACAAATATTATTGACCCACTCACTGGTCAATCTATGTAAAGAGAGGACCTCAGCTGCAATCTTTAGAACTTTTTATTAAGATGTTCTTCCAAAGTGTTTACTCTTCTGTGGACATTGTTGATCTGTTCCATATTATCTACAATAGCCTTTCTAACTTCATTGAAGCTGGAATTCAGCTTATCCAGTAAGTTCAAGGGAGATTGCTCCTCCTATTGCACTCTATATATTTCCGCAAGCTCTAGATTCTGCCAAGCCATAATCCTTTGGGTGTTCTTGATTGAGGGATGTATGAAGCTAACCAAGATCTCGTTTGTTGCTTGTGTACAGTTTAGGCGTTTTGTCCAGAGTTGCCATGGTCGCCTCTTAGTACTGCATATACATCTCCATATTGAAGGCCTGATCTATCAAGTAGTAAAACAGCCTAAAAGGTGGGTCCACCTGCGATGTACCAATCCTATACCCATGAAAGGGTCTCCACCATCTCCTTAACACCATCAGAGGTAAACTCAATAGGACCTGTTGTGATCAAATGCCCTCCTCCCGCCATGATTAGATCTAAGGAGTAAGAAATACTTTCCTAAGTAATCTGGTGTGCAGTGTTGAGGTATTCAGCGATTTATCAGTCACTGGTTTTCATATCAACTTTATCATATCTTGGGTAGAATATGCCTGGTATTCATATGAATCATTCATATTAAAAGTGTAAAGTAAATTTAGTGAGCACCACTTGTGAGATTTTGAGAATTAGCTCGATTATTAGAATATAATTTTGTCTTGATAGTCAGGGTGAGTTTTGGCTAATATATCCTCTAATATGCTATGTGTCTTATGGTATTTCCTAACCGTTTGGAAGCCCACAAAGCTAAACTTAATACTTGACTCTTTTTTCTAGTACTAAAAAAATACTTGACTCTTTTTGGTCTCTTCTGGGTATCTTTTCCCTCTCTAATCAGGAACTCTCAAACACAGGTAATTATGACAAGCTCCCCTGAATTCTTGTCTACACTTTTTAATATGAAGAACAAATTAATATAAGATGATATAAGACAAAAATATGAGTAAATGGAAAGATGATTTTATTTTAGGGCCAGGCGCCGGTATTTTATACTTCTAGGGCATCTCCTGACCATACTCATCTATTAGATGAGTTCAATAAAACCATGTCAATCCACTATAGATTATGGCAGCGGTTATTAAAATATTACCAAGTTAATTTGGCCCTTGAATTAACTTAAATACAATCATTTCAGCCTGATTGGAGGCACTACTACTCTCATAATTGGGAAGATTTTAGGCTTAATATTAGCACCTCAGAGGTGTATATTCACCTCTCAACCAGCCCAATTACGTTTTTTCATAAAGCTGAGGAAATCAATAAATGGGGAGAAAAAACATATGGAGTTTGAATAATGATGCACCCCTAATTAGGATGTCAGCAGGCCTCTCAATAGTACTTGATACACCCTATTCAGGCCTTCCATGTGTGAGTACTATCATGCTGATTATGATGATTGACACACATAAAAATAAGAATTCAATAATTGTTTTTTGCACTTTTCTCTCTCGTTGCAATCACTTTTGCAACCTATTCAATTCAAGTCTGATTCTAGTTTGATAATCTCACAGAGGAGATTAGTCTGCGCCCATGTCAGGGAGCAGTTGGGCAAGTAAGGTAAGAGGAGCAGGTGGTAGGCCCGCGGACTCAAACGTTTGAAAACGCCCCAGAGAAACTGGCGGAATAGAAAAAAATATAAAAAAACTGGCGGTCACTCATTTCCCCAGAAATTCTCACTTGGCAAGTGTGATGCAACCAGTACATCAACACGCCGCACTCCCAATCACTCTCATTAGTGGAATACAAAGTCCGTGTGTTTCTGGACATCCAACAAACAGCTCTATGGGAAAAAATTTTGTGGGGATGTGCATACTTTTTTCCTGACTGCGGTGTATGTCACACCTCACTCCATGTCACGCGGTTGGCTGGACCTCAGTTTCGAAAACAAGGAGGCAGCAGACAAAGCTGCTGAAGTGCGCATAGTGATTGACCTCCCCAAAGGGCAACGGGTCACCAAAACCAAATGCACCAGATGGACAAAATCCAATCAAATTTTCCTCACGTTTGACTTTTTTCCTACTATGGTAAAACGTGCCATTTTGGAGAAGCACCTGAAAGATGGTCTCACCATTTATGGCGAAATACAATCTTTTGAGATGCAACGCTTTACGCTGATGCCACACCTGTGAACCAGCAAAGCCATCACAGTTCTGACCCCAACTGAGGAGATAGTGAAGGACCTAACCCAGATCCTGCACTCCACATATATCGATATTGAAGGGCATACCACCCACCCTTTCCAGGTAACCGTGGACAGCGCACCCCCCATCTGCACCCACTGTGATGCATTCAGCCATAAGGCACATGCATGCCCCACCAAGGAGGGCATCACATTCCAAGAGAACCCCTCAGCAGCCACGGCCAGCTGAGAGGCGCACTACAAACCAACCACAAGCACCAAAGAGGCTTTCCCGTGGGGAGCACAAGGCTGCTACCTACTGGTAAAACCTATTTCCCCACAAGAGCTTTAGAAGGCCAAGCAGGCCCGCAGGGTTGCAGCTAAGGAAGCGGCAAAGCCACCACCGCTATCCCACACTCCCAATGCCAGGAGGACATCAAAACCTTCGTGGAGGAAGCAACTTGGGAATCCATCAACCAATCAGATTGGGAAGCCCATGCTGATTGGGCCACCCAATCTGAGGATCCGATGGGTGACTCAATTTAACCTGATCTTTGCAACCAAGCTCTGGTCAAAACTGACTTGGGGCCCAACCTTCCTGAAAAATTTTTTTTGACCTGATCAATGGTGCACCAAACTCATCCGCACCACAAAAAATTTGTTCGACGTTGGGGAAACAAAAAGTGAAGGCAAAAGCCAACGCGAATCTTTCTGCTAAAATCAACAAAACTACCAATAGCATTGCTGCAAACACCAGCGCTGCCATGAAGGCCCATGGGAATCTAGAGGAGGCTAGTGGGTCTGGGTGCCCACCCCTTGCACCTAAGGTGTGATGGGGGAAACCTTCACTTTAGGGACGTTGAATATTTCCAGACTCAAGGCCTCGCCATCCCAGGCTAGGAAACTGAGGTTTTTACAAAAAAATTTACCCATGGATATCCTGGCTATCCAGGATCCCACTGTCCACAAGGTTCCAAGGATGCTTGGAAAACCATGCTCCTCCCATCCCTATCCTTTTGGTCAGAGCACTGTGGGGTGCTAGTTCCGAAAAACAATTTTCTAAATTTTTATCATTGTATCCTTCCTCAATGGCTGAGACCTCAATTTCAATTTCTCGTGGGCTGACATGGCACATGCTATCATCAACATCTAGACCCCAACCTGTGCACAAGAACGTCAGGAATTTTTCTCATCAGTCAAATCCCTCCTGTTACCCCCAGACCCTTTCATAGTTGGCAATATGAACTGTTGGCTAAACACACCAATGGACCGTTAGCCTTCCTCCTCCCACGCCCCCCAGGGTCACATAGAACTTCGCGTTCTAAAGGCCACCCTTGGGTCAATGGATGCTCTGCCATGGTGAGCCCCGCTGCTCGAAAACTTGATGCAACCCCATGTCCACAACGGCCAATTAAGGTCCATGACCCGCATAGACTTTATCCTTACGCTGGCAAAATTCCAACCTCACATTTTCCACTTCCAAACAATAAAAATTGAATTCTCTGACCACCAGCTGGTCTTGATAACCTACCACCTACATGTCACAGTGGCTAAGGCCCCACATTGGTGCAAACTCTGCCCTCCCAAACTTGCGTCGCCAGAATTTTCCACTTGGGTGGAAGCAGCAACTTTGGCAAAAGAGTTTGTTACACCATTTTGTGCGAACCCCATCTCCACATGGGCAGCCTTCAAAGAGGATACCATCCGCCACTCTTGCCACCTCTCCTCCTGACACTCATGAGCCACATCGGCTGTCATCTCACGTGCTCTGGCAGAGTTGGCACACCTGGAGTCCAACAACCCAGCCACAGGATACAGCCCTGCATGGGGCCGGAAGTTGGCAGAGGCAGTCACCCACCTCAACGCGCTCAAAAGGCAACACAAACATTGGGTTTGTGTTCAGTACAGGGCCAAATGCATTACAGAGAGCGACAAGTGCACCACATATTTTTTAGAAAAAATTTTGCACCACGCCAGAGCGTGGCCTGCACACAGGTGTGAATATCGGATGATTCCATCGCGCATATACCAGCTGAAGTGGCAATCAAAGTACAAAAGTATTACTCCGAGTTATACCAATCCAATCTAATTCAGCTGGCCGAAGTGACGGAATTTCTCGACCAAACCCACATCTGCACCATTTCCCAATACCCAGAAATAATGAATTTGATTACTCTGAATGAACTATGGACAGCCATTTGTAGTGCACCAAACTGGAAATGCCCAGGCCCAGATGGCATTCCATATGAATTTTATAAAAAGTACTTCAAATATATATCCCCACTACTGCTTGCCTCACTTAACCAGAGCCTTCTGGAAACGCGCCTCCTACCAGGAGGACAAGAGGCCTTCACTGTCACACTCTTCAAGAAAGGGGACAAGCTAGACTTAGCCAACTGGCGCCCCATTTCTTTAACTAACACGGATCCAAAAATTATAACAAAAATCATGGCTAACCGTTCAGGGATTGTATCATCTGCCACCATCTCCCCAGAACAATTTGGTTTCATACCCAGAAGGTAGATTTGAGACAATGTGCACTATGTGGCCAACGAATGCCAGTCCACAGCCTCTGGGGCACTTTTATTCTTGGACCAACAGAAGGCCTATGCTAGAGTAAACTGGGAATACCTCAGAGCCTGCCTCCATCAATTCTGCTTACCCCCTCGCTTCATCAACTGGGTGATGCTGCTCACAGAATATGCAACAATGGCAGTGCGTGGCCCTGGCTTCCTAACAGAAGTAGTCCGCCCTCAAAGGGGCTTGCGACAAGGGGACCCCCTTAGCCCACCCTCATACAACTTCAGCCTTGACCCACTACTTCAAAACGTGAATGCCCAACTCACTGGGGTCCATGTGCCAGGCTAAGCCTCAGTCAAGATTATGGCATTTGCAGACAACTGTGTGGTTGGTGTGTCAAATAATAAAGATGCACGCGCACTTGAAGCTCTCATCCAAGAGTATTCCCAGGTAAGTAATGCTGCACTGAACGCTTCCAAAACCAAAATCATCCTCCTTAGTCGGTATCAAACCTGCTGGGCCCCAGCGACCAGTGCCCAGCCTGGCCCATCTGCTCGCACACATGCTCGCCCTCCCAGCTCACCCCTCACCACCCCATTAATGCTCCCCTTCGTGCCACGCCCTACCATAGGGCCAGTCCGCCATCTGGGCGTGTAGATGGAGGCAGGCGGGTACGCATCAGCAGTAATGGAGAGTTGTATTCTAGACAACGTGACAAAGCGCATCGCCTCCCTCAGAGCCCACCCTACTTCCCTTACTGACAGGGTTGTTTTAGCCAAATCTATGCTCCTCTCCAAAGTCTGGTTTGGAGCCCACGCCATCCCCTTCTCCCCAAGCTTTTTCAAATCTTGTATGCCCCTCTGCAAGGATGGCTTTGGTCAGGCCGCCCACCACCAGTACAGCTTGAGGTCATGTTTGGCCCTCATCATCATGGTGGCATGGGCCTGCTTGACTTCAAAGCCCATGCTGCCAAGATCCTGGGCACCTGGATTGCGGCCGTCACCGCCCCTACGCTCCCCTCCCAACACTGGTCCTGCGCGGCCCACTCCAACTTCTCCCGCGCCTTGGGCCCTAACAATCCATCGAACCCTCACTCCCTGATGAAATACATGGCTTCACACCCATCGGCCACAGGTCCTCACGGGACTAAAACCCACTACAAACGAATCCTCCTCTCCATGTGGAGCGCTGAGTGGAGAATTTGTATTAGTGGACACACAGCCCGAGAGGCCGCCCCTCTCCTCAGTTCACACAAGAGGTACAGGGGCTACCCATCCAAGATGGCGTGATCCCCACACGGCCCCATGTCTTATCCAAGGTGGACTACCTGGACATGATGGACATCCCTTACTCCATCGAGACCCAAAAAACTATTTGGAAATACGCACACCATCCTTTATTGCAGCCTCAAATCTGGTCCCATGTGTGGCGCTGCATGAGGTGGGTGTACCATACGGCTGAGCGCTCTAACACTTTACACTCATTCTGCATCGTGTGTGGCCAGTATGGAACGTTGTTCCACCGCCTGGAGAAGTGTCCTACCTCTAAAGTGATATGGCGCAAAGTTCAACGTCTGCTGGGCCAGGATCAAACACATCCTTTCAGTCTGTCAAGAGATATGTTTGCTTTATCAATGGCCTCCCCCTTCCACCCTCTCTCCATGCTCTGGTGGTTGCGATCGCCATGTGGACCATCCACACGATTGTCTTAGATGCCATCGCAGGCTCCACCCCCACCCTCCCAGAAGCTGTCCATAGATTCCAGTCTCATTTGGTGGACCACTTTCAAGCGTGGATGTTTGGATACCTCCCACTGCGTTGCCAACAGCTGGTCTCCTCCTGGTTCCCAGTCTGGTTCATCAAATTAGACCCCTTCCTCCACACGTGCTCAATAGTGGCTACGGCCCCTTCACACGTTCCCTCCCCTCCCCATAAGTGGCATTCCAGCTGGCAACAAGAGATAGCTTCGCTTCTTTGGGGTGCCTTCCCCGTTCTAAGTTTTGTTTCCTTTGGGTCAAATTTGGAAGTGTCCGTCCCATGGTCAGCCTTCCTCGCAATAAATTTAAAATTTAAAATAATTGTTTTTTTTCATTATATTTGAAAAAGTAATTTGGTTTGTGCCATAAATTCACTTGGTTCACCCAATTGGATCTATAATTGGCCATAATGTAATTATATCATAGTTACTATTAGCTATGATATCTGGGACGATTTAAGTACAATTGAGGCAGTTTTGGGATGAATATAGTTATGCGGATAAATTGGTAAGGGGCAAAAGATCTATCAATAGGGGTAATTTATCATCATAGATGGTTTTCTCAAGGGGTTTAATTTTGAGTCAGCAATCAAAATTTAACAAAAACCAAATATTGAGCTATGTATTTCTACAATAAAAACTTATTTCAAATTGGATAGTAAAATTCTATTTTTTCATATTATTCTTCTTGTTATACCTAAACATAAATTAAAACCATTTTCAAAGGAATATAAATTAATATAGTAAATTCTATATTATGAGTCCCATAGAAACCATGACATATCATTTCCTAAATGCGGTAATATTATTGTGATGGCATGTCCTAGATAAGCATTATATGAAGATCATTCACTAATTTTATGACACTGTCATGGTTAAGTGAGTTCATTGAGGTAATAGATTGTAGGGATAAGGCTGGTCATGATGAGGACAAGAGGGCAAAGCTGGCAGGCCTGACTGACCTGAGTAAACCCTGGACCAACGCTGGGTAAAGGAACGATATGCCCAAGTTGGTTCTGAGGGTGCACATGATGGTAAGATGAGCGTTGAATCTGTGGTGTTGAGATAAACCAGATTTTTAAAAATTAGTATGGAACTTTATATTTGGTTGGAGAGAGGCTCTAAAGCATTTGATCTATAATGCTATTAAACCCAGAAAAACAACCTCAGTCATCACTCAAGTGTGAGCTATTTGAGCTACAGTACAACGAGTGATGGAAGTTGCATTTATTGGTTAGATTGGGCACAGTGCCTCGCCCAATAAATGAAGTTTCCCCAAAAGTGTTTGATAGTAATCTTTCAAGATGAACCTTCTTTATTGGTTGACTTGGTTAAAATAAAACCCGTTAATTTTATTTTTAATATAAATTTATGTTTTGTACTCTATGCTGACCTCCAGGAGGTTACAGATAATATTGTTTGTTCTAACCTCACCTTGGGGCCTTTGGGTACAATCGTTCTCTGCAGTTCACTGTTTTATCTATTGTTAGCAGGTTGTTCCCAGGTTGTGTGGTGGGGTCTTCCCCACCACATTTCTGGATTGGTAGCGTTATAGACACTCTCCTGACATTAGTTGACTAACTCTTTTACATTGTGCATGAGATATTATCCATGTGGGGCTCTCTCAGAACATTAAATGGGTGCAACGGCCATTTGTCACACTCTCTATGCTGCTCACCAAAATGTTTTTGTTTGATTACTAATATTGAATCTCAGCTATTCTTGCTACGACCAACTGGAAAGTTCCCACCCTTACTGCTCATAACTGGCGGTCTTGGATCTTTCAGGATCCAGTTAATGTGATTATAAGGATTATCCTATAATTTTATCCTTAAATCTAACAGGCGCTTTCTTCCATTACTTCAGAAATTCTCTTAATAAAAAACCATTCCCATCCACCCTCTCTCAGGGTGTATTTGCTATATCATCTGCCCCCTGGTGCAGCTAACTGGGATTTCTTGGTGTTCCAAGCATGACCACATTTATAAATCAGTGGAAGGTTTAAAATGTTTCCAGAATGAGCATTGTCCAGACAAGTTGTCCTTCTGAGCCTTCTAAGAGTTCTTTGCTCTGAGCCAGTAAGACGCCCTTTTATGTCATATATAACAGAATTATGCAACTGGGCCCAAACCCTACCTATGTCTGATGAAGTAAAACATGATTTCTTGGTTTGACGTTGGATACTTCTGAAATGATTTCTAGGTATGGCAGGCTCCCCCTGCCAACTTTAATCATCTGATTAAATTTCTTTGTGACGATTTCCCCACCCCAACTAGAAGGGAGAAAGCAATTAAGCCATCATTGGTTCACCTGAGGAGGCCACTATAAATACTAGCCAAAAACTCATGTGCGCCTTTGAAATGGTATATGAGTCTTATATTTCCACTCCTTCAGTTTAGAAGAAATTGAGGGTGGGCAGGGGTTTATCCCTGAGACTTTTTATATAATTTTCAGTTGATTTGGCCAAGATGATGTCACCTACAGAAGCCCCTATAGTACAGTTCTTAAAACAATGAATTTTTCTTTGAATGGGGCAGGGATCACCACTACTCCTCCCCTCATTTCAGGGAAATTTGAGGTTTTAGTTGAGTCTAGCCCCAGATTAAATTAAAAATTCATCTGATGTGGTTCCTTTCTAATTTTTTTCCTGGGAACCAGATGAACCATCAATGGGGGGCCTAGCTGTGATGATGTTGGATAGCGACAATCAGTTGGCTATCAGATCAAACATGGTGTCGTTGACACCCAAAAATGCGTTCATAACTGAGATTATTTAAATAAAAATGATTTTAATAAAAGCTCTTGTGGGTCCAATATTGCAATGATTCCAGTTTATCACATCACTCCTGAGAACCCGCGCTTGTCCCTCAAGATGATCCAGAGTACTTAAGGAGCTATGCAAGAGTTGTTTATCCAAAATGTTGGTAAGTATGCTGCTGCTGAGGATACTAAAGGGTCTGTACCCTCAGTGGTGAAAATTTTTAAATTACCATTTATCCTTTCTTTTGATGGGAAGTTTCATTATCAGGTTTCCACCAGATGCGCTCGCTGGTGCTAACGCTGGGAAACCCAATATTGTGGCTAACTGCAGAAGGCTATGGTCAGCTGAGAGGACAGGGGCTACTTTAGATGCAAGGTTGGATGAGACTTTGTTCATTAGAATAAAATAAAATCTTAAATAAAATAAGATAAATAATATATTCTGCTGAAAAAGTACTTTATTAAATTAAAAGGTGTCATTATTTATAGGGTGCATGAGGACAAGGTGCCTTGAGGATATTCGTGGCCCCATCCGTTCAGGATCTTTACTGGCCTTCTGGATTGATCGCCTGTTTTGAACCCTCATTGGATCTCGCCGCCCTCATGGAAGGATCAGTGGAAACTCCGCTTTACATGACTCAGGAACTGGGGATGTAAATACTTTCCAAATTCAGAGTAATTCAAGTAAAACCCTGAATTCAGTATATCAGCTGATAACATAGAGTCAAACCCCTTCTCAAACGTATTGGGACATTTTGGAGTTGTGCCCCTTGTATGAATGTATTGACCTTCCCCCTGGACAAGGCTTTACCTAAACCAGGGAGAATCCCAACAAAGCCTCTAAAGCCTTGTCCTAGGGGAGTAAGTCATGGCCTGAGGGTTGAGGTAGATGGAGAGCTCAAGTTTGAGGGTATATGGAGCCTTGTGCTTGATGCAGACCAGGCTGGTGAAGGTGTATGTGGAAGGGTTGCCATCATTGCACCTGGTAAAGTTGCAGTTGTATGAGGTGATGGAATTCCTTTCCTCCCGCTTGACACCCTGGTAGTACCACTGTCTGATGCAGGGCCCATATGCATTGATGAGAGTGATGCCACCCGCCTCAGTGAAGGTCTGAATTTGGCCATTGTGCTTGATTATTGCTTGATCATTGCGCAGCTTTGATTGAGTGGGCTTTTTGTTTGGGAGGCGCGATTTTTGGTCTAGAGGATATTTTCAGGCATAATGCGTTTGTGACTGTCATGCATTAACTCTTCCTTGAAATGGTTGGCATAAGTAGCAGAGGTAATGTCAGATGGTTCCTTGAGCTTCACTTTGTTGGGACCCTCGTTTTTGTCAGATCAGCGCTATCCTAATCTGAGAGCTAAACCAGGTAATCTTGATACTTCATTTTAATAATATCTGGCCTGATTTCTGGAGGGGAGCTGTTGAATTTGACAAGCATTAAATTACTGGAAGAGAGTCATTGAGCTTGCCACCAATTGTGTGAAGGTAATTCCCAGGTATTTTGTCTGGCAGTTTCAGCGCATAATCGAACCAATTGTTTTGGAGGCTTCCAGAAAATTCTTGAGGTTTGCTGCCTTTGTCAAGTCTGGAAGCTAGTTCTTGGCTTGTCCCAATTTCATTAATTTGTCGTTGTTGATGCTCACTGGCCAAATTTTATTTGTCACTCGGCACTTTTTGGTTCAAATTGGCCATGAGCTTTGTTTCCACTTTCTCTCTGAAGCAGCAGAGCGGGAAATGACATCAAGGGATGAAATTCGTTTTTTCTTTAAATAGATATAGGTATTTTTATCAGAATTAATTGTTTTTATTAAAATTAGAGCACTATGATTAGTTTGATCTTCTTCCTTCAACTGGAAGGGTAAAAATTAGCTTTTCTAGCTTCTTCTTATAATGGTTTAATCTGGAAAGAGATTTGCAAAATAGCTTCTTGCAACTGGCAAGGTATCCTAGGGGCCAGTGAGGATTTCCCTGTGCGATGCTTTCCCAAGTGTCTTCTCAGTCAAAGTTACATACGTTCTTGAAGATCTTTGCCTCCTTTTCAAAATAAAGTATTGCCTTGTTCAATCTCTTCACTCTATGATGTTGCTATATTGCTCTTTGATAGTTGATTCGATTATAGCAGGCGTATCTAGTAAGTTGAGCAAAGACTTAAGTTGAATAGGATATTTGAAACGTACAGGACCTTCTTGTTCAGGATACATAAAGAACTTTTTTGTAAAATTGCTTCCCACAGTTACTGCATCATAACAACTCCAATGGAGGTAGACCAGAAGATTAGGAACTGAAGTGCTCATGGTAGTTTGATTCTTTTTGTCCAGAATGGAGGGTATCTCCTCAGGGTGCATCTCAGAAGTGCCCCTGTAGTGAGCACCAGATATCAGGTTTCTACCAGATGCGCTTGCTGGTGCTAATTCTGGGAAACCCAATATTGTAGCTAACTGCAGGAGGTATGGTCAGCTGAGAGGACAGGGGCTACTTTAGATGCAAGGTTGGATGAGACTTTGTTCATTAGAATAAAATAAAAACTTAAATAAAATAAGATAAATAATATATGCTGCTGAAAAAGTACTTTATTAAATTAAAAGGTGTCATTATTTATAGGGTGCATGAGGACAAGGTGCCTTGAGGATATTCGTGTCCCCATCCGTTCAGGATCTTTACTGGCCTTCTGGATTGATCGCCTGTTTTGAACCCTCATTGAATCTCGCCGCCCTCATGGAAGGATCAGTGGAAATTACGCTTTACATGACTCAGGAACTGGGGATGTAAATACTTCCCAAATTCAGAGTAATTCAAGTAAAATCCTGAATTCAGTATATCAGCTGATAACATAGAGTTGAACCCTTCTCAAACTTATTGGGCCATTTGGGAGTTGTGCCCCTTTTATGAATTATCAACTTTCCCCCTGGACAAGGCTTTCACCTAAACCAGGGAGAATCCTGAAACTCATCCTGGGGGTGATTAATTCTAAAGTGGAAGCCTCTGGTGAACTGTTGGAGTTATCTGTTATCAATAAAGATCATTCAGGTTATTTTCTGCTTTCTGATACTCTTTCCTAGCCCTCAGGGAAATCCAGCACCACTATCTTGGTGGTTACTGGAGCCTCTGTGATTTTTATTGACCTGGACCTTACTGACTACCTTGAGTTACACTACCTACCTGGTGGCATGGTGTTGGGATTTTTGCCCATATACCAGCCTGCTAGATTACCTGGTATAGTTAGGAGGAAAAATTCCCTAAGGCGAAGTGAAATGGAAATCAGTTGACCCAAATTTTGGAGGAACTAGTTTGGGGGATTTTAGGATATTTTTCTGGTCATATCCTTTGAGGATAAATCCAAATGAATACCTATATCTCATTGGGCAGAGCGGCCGACAAAATAAGGGCATCTGATAGTAATTAACTATCAGGTGTACTGATTGGGATCGTTTGGGTTTCATCACTGAATGATTGGGAATGTTTAATGAGTTGAAAGGCAAGTGATGCCGCCTGCAACTAGAAAATTGATTGGTTAGTGAAGTGACCTGTCATAATGGGTAAAAAGTCCCATTATTTAAGCAGGTCACTAGCCAATTATGGATGATTTGTTTGGATTGAGAGGAAAACGTTAAGGATACATTTCTGACTCTTTCTGTGTGAGGTCTTAAGGATGTCTAACATCAGAATCCTTATCAGGATGGGGAAGACCATCACTGCTGAGATGAGGAAGGGCGATTCAATGGCAACGGCTGCCATTTCATCAAAGAGGTGTCAAACGAGGGTTAGACAGCTGAATCCCATATAAATTCCCTAGAATTTACTATAATAAAAAACACACATTGACACACATTTACAGACGGATAATAATTAATAAAGAACATTATTAGTTAGACTGTAGATTTGGTAATAGTTAGACTATCAGCATCTAGCGTGAAGATTCCATCTCAAGGATACTATTGCAGAAGGCAATAATTGGTAGACTCTCAGAGAAGAGTAGAGATCCAAGCGGGGATCTAGAGATGAAGGGAACCACGGCTAAGGGATTGCTGCTGACTGTGTGTTGGGCTGAAGGGACTGTCATCAGAGGATCTTAACGAAGATTGAGTGGACAGGATCTAGGGAACAAATTCCTAAGAGTGCGATATTCAGTATTATCAGAAATACTGGCTGAAGCGTTGGGCCTAAAAGATAATTTTACCTCAACTATGGATAATAGTCATCATACTATTATCAGTTTTTATATATTCTTACAACGCGAGGTGCACGAGGAAACTGAACCTGTGCAGAAGAAAGATTACTAGGGTTGACCTCCAAAAATCAACTCTAAAGAGTAAAATTTTCACAAGTTAGTGCTCACTACAGAGGTAGTTGAGTAGAAGAATTTATCCCGAATGTCGTACAAAGAAGAGATGCATAGGTTGTGGACTGAGATTGCCACAGTGAACCAGAACGCCTTAAACTCTGTGGACCACTGGGAGTTTGCAGCCTTGGAGGAACGAGTAACCAAGGTGGAGGAAGGAGTTTACAACGTAGCCAACTTTGGGAACAAGTTACTTGGCAAAGTAAACTCGTTAAAGAAGAAAGAAGGAGACCTCGTCCAGGAGGTCCTATTTCTGAAAATGGAACATGAAGAAGATCGCGTTTGTTTAGGAAATTTGGTGTGTCATTGAGAAGTTATTGAAAGAAATAAAAGAAATTGAAAGAACAGAAGTGCAAGCGAGTCTGACGTGGCCAATGATGCTGAAGAAGGAAGTCTTCAAATGATACTTGGGAAAACGAATACCCCAAGAAATATGCTGCCCACATTCAATGCTATTTTGGGATGATGCCCAATGATACTCCGCAAGTAAATCAAGTAGTCAAACTGAGAGAGTTGGCCCAAACTGACTCGGAGGAATTCAGGGCAACCCCTAAATTGCCTACATTCCATCGGGATAACGCCTCAGCGTTTTTCAGACTATTCAACATGACCATGAATGGATACAGGGATCTTCAGAAAGCATTGACAGTCATGAACTGCTTAAACATAGATTGACAGAATCTACTGTTACCCCACCTGAAGAGGGACAGCTGGTCTTATGTTGAGGCTAAGGTGGCAATAATGAAGGAATTTGGCAGTCCAACCCACATGTCAAAATGCAAGCAAGACTTTATGGGAATTCAATTCCGTAAAAATGAGTTTCTTGCAAGCTTCTCAGATTAATTCTACCAGGAATTGCAGATCCTGGCCGGAGTGAAGGTGTTAGATGACTTTGATGCAAGAATCGCCTTGCAAGCGGCCCTTCAGCCCTATTGCAATTTGCATCAAATGATGTCTACTGTATTTGTGACTGAGATAACTACCTCACAAATGGTAGACAACTTGAAGATTTGTGAGCAACGTTCAATGCTCCAAATAGAAGCTTCAAGTCAAATCCGGTCTGAAGTTCAAATCCCATGAAGGGAGGCGAAGGAGCTAAGGAGACTTTTAACTAAACTGTGCCAGGATATAAGCCTGAAGATTTCAATCGGTTAAACAAGAAGGAAAAGTTCTGCTTCCGGTGTGGCGGGAAAGGGCATTTTGCCACACACTGCAAAAAGCTGAAGGATCAAGTTAATATGGTCCAGGTTAAGGAGACAGCAGCTGCCAAGGATTCTGAAAAGGTTCTGCTGTCTAGACAAGGAACAGTCTAGAACAGCGGAGAAACCTGTTCCTCCCAATATTATGAACAAAGAAATAGATATTAGTGATCTGTTCATGGATGACGAGCAGGATCAAATATATCAAGTGGTCAACATGGACATAAATGCAGTGGCCAGAGCTGAGGTGAAGAAGATCGACCCTGAGATAGTTCAGGAGGTTGCCCAGCTGTACGCCTGACAACTGGCAGAGAAGATTCAGACTGCCAAAAATCCTGATGAGTTAACCGATATTTGCTTAGATGAGGCCAACCTTTCAATTCCCCTTGGCATGATTGAGGAATCATTTCCTGAATTATTGACACAGATAATTCATACCCTAGATTCAGCTAATAATGCCGCAATTCACTCAGTAAATACCTATTATAATACTCTGAGTGTACATATATAGATATTCAGGTGAATTTGAGTAAGGGTAGGGCGATAGTCGACAGTGGAGCACCCATCAACATTGTGTCAACCAAGCTGGTGAAGAAGATGAAGATCTCTCCGGAATTGGAACACAAGAAGGAATACGGAACAACTGGGCTGAACACCACCATTTACTTTAGAGCGTATAGTGCGCTGCCACTACAATTTGGGTCATTGGTGGTATCTGAGCCAGCAATAGTTTTGGCGAATCAAAACTATGATATCCTGATCAGAACGGAGTTTCTGCAGAAATACAGAGTTAAGTGTAACTTTGAGGATAATACATTGACCATCCTGGGTCAGATGTTACCATTAGTTTACCAAAAGAATGGTGAAGTTCCGTTGAACTGGAGAAATAACTTCATCAACTTGATATACAATGATGGCGTTGTACCAATTCAGTACCAATTAGTTGGTAGGAAGCAACGGGAGATGCCAGCCAAAATCTAGAGAACTGGGGATTTCCTTTGTGGATTAAGAAGGAAGAAACCATACTGGCCGGATCACAGATGATAGTTGACACAGGGTTGACTCTAGAGATACTGGAGCTGTTGTATGGAGAAGTTAGAAGCCCTTGGAAGAAGTACAGAGTGGAGCCTTGGGTGGCTCCTAGGATAATTATGTCAGGCCATGGAGAAATACGAGTTCTCTTGGCAAGTTTGAGCGAAAAACTGATGAAGATTAAGAAAAATCAAATCATTGCATTTATTCATATAATCCTGATGGCAGAATTGAGATGATTCCATAATTTTGGATCTATTGAGGGAATGGGATTACCAGCTGGAGCAGCCAAAAGCATCAACTTATTAGTTGACCAAAAGCAGCTAACAGATCTGCCGGAAGGGCAGAAGGAGGATGTGCTCAAATTATTTGAGAGATTTTGGGAAATATTCGCTCAGGATGATCACAGTTTGGATGCGCGCAAGGCATAATTCATAAAGTTGACACTGGAGATAATTTAATGATAAAAATGAGACCAATCTGAAGATCAAAAGCCACCAAAGTGGTAGTGGAAGATGAGATCAGCAAACTAGTAAATCATGGGCTTCTAGTTCCGTCGTCAAGTCCCTGGGCAAGCCCAATTTTGATTGTTAAGAAAAAAGATGGATCAAATTGGTAGTGATTGACTATCAGAGGCTGAATAAAGTTATGAAGAAGGATTCATATCCTCTACTGAGGATTGACGATGCACTAGACCAATTAGGAGAAGCAAAGTATTTCTCCACAATGGACCTAATCTTGGGATACGGCAGATCAACTTGTCAGCAGAAGATCAAGTAAAATGTGCGATTATCACCACACAGGGGTTATACCAGCTGACTAGGATGCCCCAGGGTCTTTGTAATGCATTTGCGACGTTCCAGAGGGCCATGGACATGGTATTAAGCGACCTGAAGTTGTCGTGCATCCTGGTATATTTGGATGATATAAACGTGTTCAGTAGGACGTTTACTGATCACCTTCAGCACTTGGAGGAAGTGTTTAAGAGACTGTCCGCGACTACCTGAAGACCAAGCCATGGAAATGCCACTTCTTCAAGAAGGAGCTTGAATAACTGGGATTTGTGATCAATGCAAATGGATTGCAGCCACAACCCCAGAAAATAGCAGCTATTGAACAGATGGCTGTGCTGAGGAGTGTCCAAGACATCCAAGTATTCCTTGGGATGGTCAGATAATATAGAAGATTTATTTGGGACTTTGCTAAAATAGCTGAGCCCTTGTTTCATTTATTAAAGGATCCAAAAAAAGGATTTGTATGGAATGAAGAGGCTCAGGACTCTTGATGAGTTATACCGGTACCTGATAAATTCGCCAATTCTGAAATATCCAAATTTTAATTGGGAGTTTATCATTCAAATTGATGCTTTGTTGATGGCGATTGGCGCCATACTGAGCCAAGTAGATGAACTTGGGGACAAACATCTGGTGGCATATGCGAGCTGGACACTCTCTGCTGCAAAGAGGAATTACACAGTAACTGAGCGTGAATGCCTTGCAGTCATTTATGCCTGTAAACAGTTTTGGGTGTATGTCCATGGAACGCACTTTAAGGTGGTGATGGACCACTCTTTGTTGCATTGGCTGCGCAATCTGCGGGAACCTGAAGGATGACTGGCCCGATGGGCACTCAAGCTTAAGGCTTATGATTACAAGATAGTCCACTTTTGGGAGCTTCTCACCAGAATGCAAATGGCTTATTGCAGTTACCAAAGGTCCAGTTGGTATATCCGCAGGTGGATGAGCTATTCCAGAGAATGGTCAAAGGAAGAATTGAGAACGAGCCTTGAGAAATCCAAGGTGCACTTCAAAAAGTGATGGAAAACACCGAGACCATGGATGGACAAGTATTCAAGATGATAAATAGGAAATGGCTATTATTCCCAAAACTGTCAGAGAGCAGCGATCATTCTAGCCACTCATAAGGTTGTCAGGCATGGAGGCCTGAGAAAAATGACTAACCATATTGCCATTATTATTACTGGGAATCAATTAATTGTGATGTTGCGGACCATCTGTCTTGTTGCATGGAATGCCAACTGCATAAACCACACAAGAATACAACTGGATACCAACTAGTCTGACCTGGATTTACATGGCACACGGTGTCTATCAATGTGATGGGACTGTTGGCAATGAGTACAGGAGGAGTGAAATACATCATAGTGGCCATCAATCATCTGACGAAAAGGGTCAAAACGAAAGCATTGACCCTAGTTGATGCTACCAGTACTGCAAGGTTCATCCTGGATTAAGTAGTATACTGTCATGGGTGTCCACAAGTTATACTGAGTGATAATGGGACCAACTTCACATCCCATGTGATCCTGAGGCTAAATGAAAAATGGGGGATCTGGGGATTTGTGTCAGTACCTTATCGACTGGAGATAAATGGACTGGTAGAACAGGTCAATGGGACGCTGGCCGCAACGCTGAGGAAGCTAGTCACAGGGAGAACTTCTGTGTGGGGAATGTACCTGAGTTCAGTGATATTTGCCTACAATATCAGTCATCATATGGCGATGGGAAAGAAGCCGTTTGAATTACTTTATGGGAGGAAGGCTGCGTTACCGCTGATATTATATTTGGTAGTAGAACCTACTTTGGGGATGAATACCAAACAATACCTGAACTGATTGATGAGTATCCTGATCAATATGCAATCGTAAGCATTTGATACTACCTCAAAGAAAAGGATACAAGCGAAATTGATGGATGATAAAAACTGACCGCCATTAGAAGAATATTGAATAAGAGAAAGAGTTGCCTATTGTGATACGCATGGTTTTTAGATGAAAAAACAAGTTGGATGCATTATAGTTGGGTCCATTAAAAGTAATCGCCAAGATGGCAACTGATGCTTATTCCATCAAGAATCTCTTAAATGGAAGAGTAGTAAATTGAGTCCACGCTAAGTATTTTAAGCGGTGGATCAAAGAAAAAAAAATAAAAAAAGAGTTCCCAAAGGACTGATGAACCATTAAGTTGGTCATGTCCTAATGATTAGGTCAAGTCTGAAAAAAGGACCTCTGAACCCATCTAGATGGTTAAGTTTGAAAAAAAGGACCTCTGAACCATAGAAAACTGGTAGGTTTAAGTGCCCAGGATCTAGTTTGGGGGAAAAGATGGTCCTCTGAACCAAAACAAGGTCAAGTTACCATAAGAAAAAAGAAAAAAAATAAAAATAAAAAAATTTATAAAAGATATTGTAAAAATATATATATAAAGCGTAAATAAAAAAGCTGATATATTTATATAAAATTTTTATTTTTATTTTATTGGTTATCCTCAGTGCGGGGATGATTACGCCTATGTCGCCTCTTGGGGGAGGGAGGATGGATTGCAGTAGGGAGGAATAGCCCATCAAAATTGATATGCGATTGGACACTTGCAAGGGCGAGTCCTACTTGAAACCACATTTGTTGAGCTGACTCTGAGCCCTGAGAGAATGCGACTAGGGGAAGAATAATAGATATGTTGGAAGATGCTAATCATGAAACCCTGGAGCGGGGTGGAAAACAGCAATAAAGGAAGAGGCAATTGGCAAAATAACCCCAAGTAATCCCAATAAGGTACCGGTGTTGGAAGATTTGTCTTGGGTGCCTGCTGACGGGCCTCATCAAGAACACTGGAAATGTGAGCCAGCAGTGAAGAAGGAATACTCGAGGGAGGTTGTCAAGTCATACCCCCAATTAGCGCCATCAATGGAAGATAGCGATGGGAAGCTCCAGAGAAGAGGTAGTCATGTAATGAACAGATTGCATCCTGTAAACGATGACTATGGGCTTTGCAAAAGCTGAAGCTGAATGACCAATGAAAGTCAGGTGAGGCTGGAAGCTTTGTTGACCAACTTTGAAGAACTTGGCTGGCAAAGCGGAGAGCATAAGTGGCAGTATCCTGATCCAGAAGGTTGTCCAGATCTGAGGGATTCAACACTAATGACAATACCTTGGTGACTTGCGCTCAAAGTTCAGCATAGGGGAGCTCAGTATGAATGCTGTTCCCAATTGTAAGCTCAGAAACCAGCACCACAGGTTGGTAAAATTGACTGAGTCAGAAGAGGAACTTGGGGAGCAAATATGACCCAGCCAGGAACAAATGATCTAAAGCAGTCAGCATAACCTCTGGAGCATCAACAATGATGTTCAGAGCCTCAGTGAAGGAGCTGAATCAAGAAGGGTTTTGAAGTCCAACTCGGGGATCAACTACATGGGAAGAGTTGCCCAAGAGTTATTCAAAACGATGGCACACCTGGTTTTGGTGGGATTGGATACTGTTTTCAGTAACTCGATGGAAGGACTAGCTGCTTGCACCAGGCTAGGCGTATGAGTCCTGGAAGGACCATAGAAGAGGGTCCGCTGAGCATCCTGACTCATTCGCTGGAAGAGGCAGAGGTCCAAATTGGACAGACTGTTAAGAAGCTGTTAGTAGTGGGATTGTGAGATCGAAATATGAGCAGGACTAGAGGGGGATGTCAGACTGATATAGAAGTTGACACTATGTACCTTAAACTCCATTAGGCTCAATTTCTGGAAACTCATTTCATAAAATTAATGAAATAAGCTTTCCAAGGAAAAAATGACTTACAGCCAAGAGGTTATGAGCAAAATAATGAAGGTGAACATAAATAAGTATTCCTAATCAAGCTTCAAGATGAAACTTTTCTTTCTCGTTGCAATCACTTTTGCAACATATTCAATTCAAGACTGAATATAGTTTGATAATCTCACAGAGGAGATTAGTCTGCGCCCATGTCAGGGAGCAGTTGGGCAAGCAAGGTAAGAGGAGCAGGTGGAAGGCCCGCGGCCTCCAACGTTCAAAAACGCCCCAGAAAATCTGGCAGAATAGACAAAAATCTCAAAAAACTGGCAATCACAATTTCCCCAGAGATACTCACATGGCAAGCACGATGCAACCAGTACATCAACACGCCACACTCCCAACCACTTTCATTGGCGGAATTTGGAGTCCGCGTATATCTGGACATCCAAAAAACGGCCTTATGGGAAAAATTTTGTGAAGATGTACACAAAATTTTCCTGACCGTGGTGTACGTTGCACCTCACTCCATGTCACGTGGTTGGCTGGACCTAGGTTTCGAAAGCAAAAAAGCAGCAGACAAGGCTTCAGCGGTGCGCATAGTGGTTGACCTCCCTGAAGGGCAATGGGTTGTCAAAACCAAACACACCAGATGGACAAAATTAAACCAAAAAATCCTCACGTTTGACTTTTTGCCTACTACAGTAAAACGTGACATTTTGGAACAACACCTGAAAGATGGTCTTGCCATATATGGAGAAATGCAATCTTTCAAAATGCAACGCTTCACACTGATGCCACACCTGTGCACCGGCAAAGCCATCGCAGTTCTGACCCCAACTGAGGAGATCGTGAAGGACCTAACCCAGATCCTGCACTCCACTTTTATTGATATTGCAGGGCATACCACCCACCCATTCTGGGTGACCGTGGACAGCGCGCCCCCCATTTGCACCCACTGTGATGCGTTCAGCCATAAGGCGCACGTGTGCCCCATCAATGAGGGCGTCACATTCCAAGAGCACCCCTCAGCAGCCACGGCCAGCTGAGAGGCGCACTACAAACCAACCACAAGCATCAAAGAGGCTTTTCCGTGGGGAGCACAAGGCTGCTACCTTTTGGTAAAGCCTATTTCCCCGCAAGAACAGAAGAAGGCCAAGCAGGCCCATAGGGCCATGGCCAAGGAAACAGCCAAGGCCACCACCGCTATCCCACACTCAAAATGCCAGGAGGACATGGAAACCTTCGTGGCGGAAGCAACTCAGGAATCCATCAACTTATCAGATTGGGAAGCCCATGCCGAGCGGGCCACTCAATCAAAGGATCTGATAGGAGACTCAATCTCACCCAATCATTGCACCAAAGCTCTGGTCAAAACTAACTTGGGACCTATCCCAACTGAAAAATTTTTTTTGACCTGCTCAACGGTGCACTGAACTCATCCGCACCACAAAAAATTTGTCCAATGTCAAGAAAACAAAAAGTGAAGGCCAAAGCCAATATGACTCTTTCCGGAAAAATCAACAAAAGCTCTGATAGTGTTGCTTCTAACACCCGCGCTTCTGTGAAAGCCCGTGGGGACCTTGAAGAGGCTGGTGGGCCCAGGGGCCCACCCCCTCACACCTAAGGTGCGATGGGGGAAACCTTCACTTTAGGGATGTTGAATATTGCCGGACTCAAGGCCTCCCCATCCCAGGCTAGGAAACTGAGTTTTTTACAACACAATTTACCCTTGGATATCCTGGCCATCCAGGAGTCCCACTGTCCACGAGGTTCTGAGGAAACTTGGAAAACAATGCTCCTCCCATCCCTATCCTTTTGGTCAAAGCACTGTGGGGTGCTAATTTGGAAAAATAATTTTTTCAAATTTGTATCCTCAGAAACATTCCTAAATGGCTGAGTGCTCGTCATCACCTTCTTGTGGGATGATGTAGCACACGCAATTGTCAACATCTATGCCCCAAACGGTGCACATGAGCATCAGGAACTTTTATCATCAGTCAAATCCCTCCCACTACCCCCTGATTCTTTCCTAGTTGGCAACATGAACTGTTGACTAACCTCACCAACGGAAAGGTGGCCTTCCTCACCCCACGCCCCACAGGGTCACATTGATACGCATTCTAAAGGCCACCCTTGGGTTAATGGATGTGCTGCCATGACATGCCCCGCTGCTCGAAAACATGATGTGTCCCCACATCCACAATGGTTAATTAAGGTCCATTCTTCGCATCGACTTTATTCTAACACTGGCAAAATTCCAACCCCATATCTTACCTCAAAACAAAAAAGGAATTATCTGACCACCGACTGGTCTCGATAATCTACCACCTACATGTCACAGTTGCTAAGGCCCCACATTGGTGCAAAATCCACCCCCCCAAACTCGCGTCACCAGGATTTCTCACGTGGGTGGAAGAGGCAACTTTGGCAAAAAAGTTTGTTACACCATTTTGCGTGGACCCCATTTCCACATGGGCAACTTTCAAAGAGGACACCATCTGCCACTTTCACCATCTCTCCTCCAGATGCTCATGAGCCACATCGGTGGTTATCTCACGCACTCTGGCAGAATTGGCACACTTGGAGTCCAACATTCTAGCTACAGGATACAGCCCTGCATGGGGCCATAAGTGGGCAGAGGCAGCCGCCCACCTAAACGCACTCAAAAGGAACACAAACATCAGGTTTGTGTCCAATACAGGGCCACACGCATCACTAAAGGCAACAAGTGCACTGCATATATCTTTAAAAAAATTTTCACCCCATGCCAGAGTGTGGCCTGCACATAGATGTGAAGATCGGATAATTCTATTGCAGATACACCAGCCAAAGTGGCAATTGAAACGCAAAAATATTTCTCCAAGTTGTACCGAGCCAAACCAATTCAGCCGGCCAAAGTGGCAAGTTTTCTTGACCGAGCTCAGATCTGCACCATTTTCTGATACCCGGAAATAATGAATTTAATTACTCCGAACAAATTATGGACAGCCATTCGCAGTGTGCCAAACTGAAAATGCCCAGGCCCAGATGGCATTCCATATGAGTTCTACAAAAAATATTTCAAATATATATCCCACTTCTGCTTGCCTCACTTAACCAAAGCCTGTTGGAAATGCGCTCTCCTACCAGGAGGACATGAGGCCTTTACTGTCACACTCTTCAAGAAAGGGGATAAGCTTAACTTAGCCAACTGGCGCCCCATTTCTCTAACAAACACAGACACCAAAATTTTAACAAAAATTATGGCTAACCGTTTAGGGACTTTAGCATCTGCCAGTATCTCCCCAGAACAATTTGGTTTCATCCCCAGAAGGTCAATTTGGGATAACGTACACTCTG
>JAKSZP010008390.1:0-66587 GCA_022478985.1 Massospora cicadina
AATAAGCTCGCTGAGTTGGGCAAACTTAGGATGAATCAATGGTAATATTCCATCATCCCTAGAAATACCCAAATATCCCATAGATTTTTAGGGGGCGGCATTTTTGAGATGGCTAAACTTTATCTTGGATTGGTTTAATTCCTTTTTGAGAAATGGGATGGCCGAGGAAATCCAGTTTCTTTTGAAAGAAAGTACATTTGGAGGGCTTTAACCTGATATTCAATTTACATAGTCATTAAAGCACCTCCTTCAGGTGATCAAGATGCTCGTTAAAATTTTTGAAAATACTATGATGTCATTGAGGCAGACGATGACGCAACTTAACTTCAAGTCTTGCATGATATGGTCCATCACACGCTGGAAAGTTGCTGGTGCGTTGCACAACCCTTGAGGTAATTAGGTTGGTTGGAAGAGACCCCCACTACAAATGAGAGCACATTTCTCCTGGTCCTCAGGGGAGAGACCCATTTGCCAATAGCCGCTAGTTAAGTCCATGTCATAAAAGAAATTAGAGCCAGAGAATTGGGCTAAGGCGTCGTCAATGTGAGGGTAAGGATAGCTATCTTTTTTTGTGAAGTTATTTAACTTGCAGTAATCCATGACTATCTGATGACCTCCGTTTTTCTTTTTTATTAGCAGGAGAGGGGAAGAACAGGGGCTTTGTGAAGGAACTAGCAACCCCGCGTCTAGTAACTGCTTGAGCTCAGTCCTCATCTGCTGTTCTTCAACTTTTGATTTCAGTAAGGTTTTAACTAAATGGGATGGGAATCACCCACATCAATGGAGTGGCACCAGCCCTTCATGTGGCCATAGTCGTTATATGGATTGGAGAAAAGTGTCACTATAGTCGTCAAGGAGGGTGTGAACTTTTTCCAGCTCATCTGGGGTCAGCTCATCTGAGATATGGACTTTGGGTAAGGTACACACCAGGTTATCCGTTGACAGGCCCATATCCATCATGGAACCAATGGAATGAATTTGTTCAATGTCCTCCACAGGGACTAACAAGTTTTTGCCAATCTCCTGGTGTTTTTTACAACTATGTTCTTTGAGGTGAGGTTCACCAATAGAAAAGTAATGGGACTTTTGTAAGCTGATTCAAGAATGGCAGGCAATACCTGAGGCTCCAAGGGACTAATGCCCTCAATACTAACGAGGTGCAACAAACAGTGGAGTGGGGTTTAAAGAGTGACTCTTGTGTCAACCAAACGTTGTTCACCAGGTTAATCACGATTTCATCTGCAGCATAAAAAGGGATACCTTCCCTAGCATCCACTTAATCAGGAAATTTCTTTGTGTTGCACCCAGAAGTGGTATAAGACAAAAGTATAGCTGAGAGGGGGTATTTAACCAGGCAAGAGTATTAATGATTACTGGATTCTTTATTGGATAAGACTAATGAGACTTCATAGTTGAGTAATAAGGGGTAAATTTTGCTTCATGTTGATTAATCCCTCATATTCAATCATCATTGAGTGCCAATGAGCATATCATATGCGTTGTTATCTAAAGCCACAGTGGGGGCTGATATGATAAGCTTCCCAACTTGAATGGGAAGGGAAGAATATGCCCCAATAGCACGGGTATTGTTGGGGCCAGCGGTTCCAAATTCTTGCGTGTACTCCAAGTCAGGCGCTAGCTTTGTCTTCTTGATAAGCTTAGTGAAGATAACATTAACTGGGGAGCCAGTGTCTAGGAAGGCTAGTATTCGGACCTTTTTATGACCTCTTCAACCTTAGTGAGCATTCCTCCAAAGTTAGGCGACAAAGCTAAGATCTCCTTGAGCTGGAAGGTGGATGTGAGTTTTTTAGCAGTCTCAGGGTAGTTATTTATAATGGTTCCTATGTGATGAACACGATCAAGAGGTCTAATCAAGCCAGCTAAGAATTTGTCACCATCGCTGGAGTGTCAATCACTTTTGGACACCCCTAGAATTTGACTGAGGTAAGTTTCCTCAGGTATGGTTGTCTTGTATACTCCTCCAGAGTTCAAATGATCAGGAACCTCTACCTCTGTGGGGGCTCCCAATATATAGTAACTAATATCATAATAACCTCCCTCAGATTCGTCCCCAAGTGTATTTTCAACAACTGGCAAGGACGCAATGGAGGTGGGAATGATGGCCACAGGAGTTTGAATACCTTAGGGCACACATTTACCATCTTAGCTGGAGGGGTAGGCACAGCAGTTTTAGTGAGCTTGTGCAAGTGTATGGCTGTTACTTTCTTACAGGGCTTTGATTCATAAGAAGAAGTGATAACCTTTTTTAAGTCGCACTGAGGGAGTATATTTCACAGGGAGAATAGGCACAGGAGAGCCTATTCCCAACTGAGCAACTGACGGTAGCTCCTCAATAGTGAGAGCTGAAGGTTTCACCTCAGCTTCCTTGGATGTTGCACATGAATGGAAATCAGCAACATCTACTAACGCCTCCTTTAAGTCACTTATTTTTGAATTGGCGTTTCACTGAGATAATATGCCTATCTAGAGAGGGCTGAGATTCTAACCCAGTTAGCAGGGAAGCAATAGCATCATCAAGGGTGAGCATGTTAGAGGTTGTTAACCTTTGTGAAGTGAGGTAAAATCATTCAGCAAAGGCAAGGAGTGGTTTACCCTCATACATGCTAAGGCGCCTAAAGGACTGTTTTTCCCTGAGTAGACTCTGATTTTGATCTGAATTCAGCCAAAAGAGCCTCTTTCACCTCTGCCCAAGTGAGGGAAGGGTCCAGGTAAGGAACTTTTATCTCTTGCGTTATGTGGCTTAAACAGGGAAGTATATATTGAACTTTTTGCGTATCAGTTGTGCTATGCATGGCAGCTTCATAATCATACAAAAAAGTATTGATGATTCCTTTGCCAGGGGTGAACTTTTCCTTAAGGGGGAGATTATAAGGGCGCTGTTTAAGCTCCTTAAGGCGGGATAAAGCGCTAGCTAGTTACTTTTCAAAAGAAATTATTTTTTGTGTACAGGTGTCCCCTGTAGTGAGCACCATCTTGTAGGAATCCAGCCTTTTAGGTGCTTGCTGGTGCTAACGCCACTGGATACCAAAAAAGTTTAAATAAATATTTTAAAAATTCACTAATAAAAAACTTGGTTTTTATTATTTTTTATTAGTAAATCAGGGTAAGAAGAAAAAGTGTTCCCCTCAATATCTGTCCAATCCATATTTAAACTGTTATAAGGTTTGGGGGGAATTTTAGGATAGTTTCAGAATAACTTCAATGCATTTTGAGTTAGGAAATACAATATACGCTCCTATCAGATTATGGGAAATGTGAGTTATTTTTTGGAAAAACGATAATAGGGGTTTTATAGCTGAATGTACCCATGCAGTAATGTCTTAGTGTATTTCAACTAATCACTATTCATTAAAATACTTTTACCTTGGGGGACCCCCACCATGCCTATAAAAAGTTGGTCCCCGCGTAGGTGCTTTGAAGGACCTGATGGTGGTTGGGGGCATACCTTCCAATGGTCGCCCCACAGTTTGTTGTGTGATCAGAGTTGTGACGGTCAAGGCGCTGCTTGACCACCACATAGCCCTGACCCCCCCTAAGGCGGGGATCTCAGCTAATAGTACCACATATGAATTACATAAAAACGTAGGGCTCAAGGGCAACAACCCTCAAAAATGGCATTCTGTCAAATCAGATGCCGCAAAATCGAAAAATCTTTGAGGCAAAGGTGGCAAAGGTCGACATAAATGGTGACTGAGCCAATCAGAGGCTGCCAACCCAAATTCTGAGGTCTTACGCATAGAGATAGGCAACAGCAAAGAGCAGCCCAGTGAATCAGGGGCTGCCAAGCTGAATTATGCCAAAAACTGGAAGTGGCATGAATCATGGCACCCTGCAGCTCAGTGAATCAGGAGCTGTCATACCAAATAACACTAAAAGAGGAAACATCAGCATCTGGCAGCTCGGCAAATCAGGAGCTGCCAAGCTGAATAACTCCAGAAGAGGAAATGATGGCATTGGGCAGCTCAATGAATCAGGAGCCGCCAAGCTGAATCTGCCGCTTGTCAAAATTATTGAGAGCCATAGTGAAGGGCAGCCCAGCAAATCAGGGGCTGCCAGGCCAAATTATCCCAAAAATGGGAATTTTAACAATAAGGATGAGATGAGCTCTGATTCATCCTTGATGAATGGAAAAGTATGTGAAAAAGTTTCTGTAATGCCACGGGTACTCAATGGACAGTCTAGAGTGGGCCTAGATGAGAATATTGGAGACCAATATTCTCAAAATAAGCCCATGGATAGTCTGCTGCCCGCGGACTCCGTGGGGTCCAATTTCCCCATATCCCCCATTCCCTAATATAAAATCAAACCAAGAGAAGGTGTTTAAGACAACTTTGTCTTCTAACATATTCAATAAAAACCTTAAAAATTGAAAATAAAATTTTGAAATTTCAAAATCATCTATTTGAGATTTAAAGGAAAATCATGGATTTTGAGTGAATCAACATGGACCATTCCTCAGATTTTGACAGAGCTGTCGCCTCTCTGTATGCTCTCTCTAGAGGCCAAACTGCCCTCCTCAGCGTGAGCATCATCCTTACAGTGTTCCAAGGATATCTAAATCGCTCAACAAGCCAATAAACGCGGGACCTCACCACAGCGGCCTTCTCTTGCCTATGGGCCCTCACATGGGCCCTCTTGCCCAACTGCTTTGTGGCAATGTGGAGAGACCCCATTCGTCACAAGAGTAATCTGACCGCTAGTTTTTATGTTATTTGCCCGTGCAGTTTTCAAAATGGTGTTACCCTGATTAACGGGGTTCCACTAAGAATTAACCAGGGTCTTTTGGCTGATATCCTCGAAATTATCATTATTCTTAATCAAATCACTTTTTGGATCATTGCAAAATTGTAAATGGCCATCCTCCCCTTTTCAGCTGGGTTCAAACCATGTCATTCTTCCCCTGCAGCTGAGAGAGCAAATGTCTGACAGGAGATATTGGAACAAGTAAAATTGTATTGTCATACTATAGGATACATCCAGCTGTCTTAACTTGCATCTTTTAAAGTATGAGAGCTATTATAATAGGAAGGGTAATAATAATTGGAGCTTTTATATACCATACCTTTCTTCCAATAGTTAACTTTTAGGTTATAGAAATGAATAAAGTGTGTACATTAACTAAGTTCTAAGGTTAACTTTTCTGGAGTAGACCAACTCATTTTGTATATCATCAAAAGCATTGCCTTCACCCATACTAACTATATGTATTGCTACGATACACATTGCACATAAGAGAAACCCTCATGGGTTACAAAATAAGTCCTCTAAAAATATTTTCATCTTAAGAAATTCCAAAATACGCCCTGCTAAAACCAGATGGGACCCTATTATATAGGCATACTTAAGCTTGACGGTTTAAAATTGGTATCATAATTTCATATCACCACTGAAACAATTTATCATAAATAATCTGGAGCCATGGCCAATTCCATGACCTGGCATTTTAACACCCTTCAATTTAGGTACCCTTCATGTCAACTTTGAACTTCAAAACATGGTATCACATATCTGGACAGGAGGATTGTGTAAATCTTATAAGCTCTCTGTAGGTTTGAGCAAATCAAATAATACTTAATGCTTTACTTTTACTTTGTTAAATTAAGTTGGTTATCTATCACACTTCAGAGATATATCTCAGCGCTAAGTTTACTTTTCCTGAAATGAGTTTATACTTTGTGCCACAGGTCATTTGTCCTGAGCTATTAAGATGAGGTGGGATATTACTTATCTGAGACTATAACTTTTGTCAAAGCACATCATATAGTAAAATGGGTGAATTATACTAAATACCAATAAACTGCCAGAGGTATGAAGAAAGGCTATTATAATCTTATTAACAAACATTGAGGAGCTTGATTTAAGAGGGTGTACCAAATCAAAGAATAGCAAGGATGCAATCAGGCCACTCAAGTTATTAAACAGCTTTTTTTATTGAATACAGACTTTTTAGAGTCATTGTACCTATAGGCTTTATCTCCTGAAAGCATGTATAGATCCCACTTTGCAGTCTTAATCAGAGTTTGCGATGGTAAAATGGCTGAGATTTGAAACTCCAAAGTCAAATTTTGGAATAGAATCAGCAAACCTCATCCTTGAATAACCATTTTCAAACTGATGATGATAAAAATTATTGAGAAGCTCTGTTTCCCTATGATCCTATTTCTGATGATAGGATGTTGATAGAAAAGCGTCACTTACAAAAATTTTAGTCATTTGAACCTGTAAATTGGGGTTCAACTCAAAATGAAGCAAAAGATCCTAGACAAGAGGTACATAGGAAATTGATTCAGCGTTATAATCCAGCAAAACATATAAATATCAATGGATTTTAAGTAATAAAAAATCTTAAAATTATCTTACTAATTTCTATTTTAAATTTAACCTCTTATACAACTAAAGTATTGCAGAATTGTATGAAATCCTTCCTAGGACAGCTTCAGTCCTAATTTTGTTATTGGAATCAAATTTCACAAAGTATCGCAAAATTTAATAAGTGGTGCTCACTTCAGGGGCACTCAAGCTGCCAGAAAAATTATCTATTTCAAAATGGAGGGTTTCAACAAAGATGGTTCCAATAAGGGATCTGGAAGAGTGACTCATTGGATCAGTACTTCAGGATATAAAATATCTTTAATGCTATTTTAACTTTTATCTTTTAAAGCTACTCTTGAGTTCATTTTCCTAACATTAATTAAGATCAATATTGGCCACACATTGATAACATTAGTGCCACTGTTCAGTAATTAAAAGAGGGTAATTATGCTGCTGGAAGTCAGTCTTCTTAAGTTCAGGATACTACTGTACCTTCACCATTAAAGATTTATATACTTCAGCTCAATTACCCACTACTATATTGGCAACAAGATTCAGAATTATCTTCAATACTTTTTTACATCCTGCCTTACATCATTTACTTTAAACTGAAGTCATGCATCATCATGAGCTATCTCAATCATTTAATTAGTTCAAGAGTTGCATACCAATATGGTTGTTTTATAGGCTGCCTTTGATTTTGTTTGGGATAATGAAGAAGCAATAATGGATAATTGTCAGCTTATTTATTTACAAGGACAAATTATTTTGCTGGATAAAGTATTACGCAACTATTTACACAATTACATCAGCCACATATTACAATCTAAATCTCAAAATTCCAGAATAGGTTCAGTGAACTTAGATGATACTCAAATTTACTAACTTTTAATTAGAATAACGCAATTTTTTAGAGAATCAACTTCAAGAGTTGCAACAATGGTAAGTAGGCTTATATTTCAACGGCAAAGTCAGGGAGGACAAGGTCCTCTGGGCACCCTGGCCCTCCTGGAACACTTTTGCCCTTCCCTGACAATGGTCCTGAAAGAGCTAACATTATGTATCTTCTGTTTAATCTTTGTTCTCAGTTAAAAATGTTGCCAGGAATAGTAAAGTTCAATTGGATGGACAGCCTATGGATCCTTGAGTAACCCAGGATGCCTTATTAAAAATAAGTTAGTTGCATGCATTTAGTCAAGTTAATGATGATCAATTAGTTAGATCTAAAACAGAAGTATGCCAAGATAGTTAGATGTTTCAGCTGATGTGAATCTCATCTTGAATTATCATCAAACTTTGATTACAAGCCCCTTGAAATCATTTTGACTCTAATTTAGCTTATGATAGCTTTGATAGTTATTGGAGAGAAATTCAATATGATATTAATTAGCTGAGATGAATATTGAATAAGAATGTTCATCATAAGTATCCTAAGTCTAATATATCTGATTCTACACCTAATATTGGTGCTAATACTCTCTCAGTTCCTTTCTCTCTAATAACTTTAAGCTTAGCTTTAAAGAGAAATTTATAACTGAGGAAGAAAGCATCACCTCTTTCCTTTTTGCCTATGAAAGTTCTATGGAAAAAGCAACTGATCAACAAAAGGTTAAACATATTCATCTTTTTAAATAGTGCTGCAATGGTAATCATGACTTTTCACCTTAGAAAATGTTAAAATTGGATCAGTGCAAACTGTCTTAGAGCAAGAATTTGGAAATGATCAATCCTTTTATGACCAAAAAAGAGTTTAGGCCATTCAGGTAAGGAAATGGGAAACTATTGATTGAGTTTTCTAGTCAATTTTTTCAAGTGAACAACCTTTAGTTAAAACCAATCAAATTACTATTGACAATGCAATAACTGAAATTAAACTAGCATGAAAATTTCAAGCTAGTATAATTAGATATGACTGGACTTAAGCAAACTTTACCAATATTTACAAAATCAAAGAGGTGTTAAATGCAATTCCTACTCCTATTATGGCCAAGCCTTCACCTACTCAAACTTCATCAACTCAGCTTGTGTTCATGCCATTGAAGCAAGAAAAAATGATTGACCTAGATACAGTTAATGTAAAGGATTAAATCATAATTCAAAACAGTGGTACAAAAGAAAAGCTTATGAGGAGTCAATAGAACATTCAGCACAAAAGATGAGGCTTTTCATGTTAATAAGAAATCTATGCCTCAACTTGAAAACTATATGATAATGATACTCAGTCTATGGAAATCATTTACAAAAGTTAGAAAAAGCTAATATAAATTATTCTATTTAATTCCTCTGATGAGTTACCTATTTTTTAACTTTGCCGCCGCAATTTGGAAGTGTAGTTACTAGAGTTTTAGTCAAGGTATATAACATTCTCGTTGCAACTATAATTGAATGTGGTTCTCCTATTATTGTAAATCTTCTAAGGTAATTAAGAGAATTAAAATTGCACCAGACCTTCCACATTATTTGGAGTATGTCACTGCTAGTATCACATGTACTTAGTCTATAGAAGCATACTCAGCACTTCCTGTGAAATTGAGAAAGCTAACTTTGGTTACTCAAGCTGTAGCTTTGGATAATCCTAGTTACAATCTTCTGCTAGGTACTAAATTTTTAAGGGAGTATTCTGCTATAGTGCGTTACTCTGAAGGATTTCTTTCACTCCTGGTACATCAAGTATCATCGTAGTTAGAGTCCAAAAATTTGAATTAAGCTCAAAGTTCAGACTTGTCTTTTGGCAACCAATGATAAGATTAAAAAATGGATTAACATATTGGTGATTAAGAATTTAACGTTCCACCAGATGTAGTAATAGGATAGGAAGGAATGTAACTATACTATCAAAAATCAGTTGTGTTTTCCCCAAAATCTCAAATCATTGTTAGTATCAAGGTACATATTCATATTCATAAAGATACATTATTAGAAATTAAGAGGGGTTGAAAAACCTTCTTCAGGAAGATTTTACCTTTCCTTGGATTCTTTAATTTAGCTTATATTAAGTTAGTCTCTACACTATTGGCCAACTTGATATTCAAGCTCAAACAATATAACCTAATATCTATTGCATACGTTCAGATATCACCTATCAATAAGGTTGATTCAATTAAGGTTTTTTAGAAGTTTTTCGTAAGTTTGAACTTTATTATCCCCCAGCATATAAAACTGTTGATGTTCATGTTTTTGAGGATTTACCTCAGAAACTTAGGGCACAAGCGGAAAAGTTAATGGATGAGTATGCTGACCTATTCTCTTCTGCTACATAATATTTTGGAAGATGAAGGGATTATTGAATAATGTTGAAACTGGAAATGAACCAACCTTCAGGTCTCATCCTTATCAAAGATTTAAAGTTGAAGAGGCTCAAGTAACCACTGAACTCAAACAACTACTTGAAGAGGGGTTGCTAATGCCCTATTGAAGTCCATGGGCTTCTCCACTTCTGTTAATGTGAAAAGAAGATATGGGCCATCAAATATGGATGAACTATCAAAGGTTGAAATCAGTTACTAAAAAGACAGTTATCTATTCCCAAGAATTGATAATTTCTTGAGACTATTAGCAGGAGCTCAATTTTCTCTGCAACGAACTTAATACTGAATACTGCAAATAAAATTAGCCCTAGAGGATAGAGCCAACTATGCATTGATAGCTAATGAAGAGTTGTTTGAGCCTATGCGGATGACATAAGGGCTCTGCAATGCTCCAGCAACCTTCCAAAGAGCTATGGATGGTCTTCTAAGAGACCTTAAGATTTCATGTGTTTTGGTATATTTTGATGACATAACTGTTTTTAAAAAGTTTTCTCTGATCATCTAGAGCATGTAAGAAAAGCATTTGATAGTCCCATCAAGCTTCATTCTAGTTGAAACCATTTAAATGTTCTTTTTTGAACATTAAATGAAGTTTCTAGGACATGAAGTTTTAAAAGAAGGTATGCAACCTATTTAAGACAAAATCAGCGCTATTAAAAAGATGTCATCAACAACAAGCCTTCAGGATGTATGATTTTACCTTGGGATGGTGGTATATCATCGCCGGTGTATATTCTGATTTGTGGATTTATCTAAGTCTTTATATTTTTATTACAAGAAGGAGTTGCTTTTGAGTTGGGAGCTTAACAAGAACAGGCATTTAATTTAATATAAACCGCTTTAGTCTCTTAGCTAATTCTAATTCATCCCAATTTGATAAACTTTTTTTATTATTTACTGATGCTAGTGATTGCGCAGTAGGTGCCATTCTTGCTCAGCATGACAATAATATGGTAAACCATCCTATTGCTTAATTTAGTAAAACTTTGTCCAAAGCTGATAAGAATTAGTGTTAATGAATGAAAAATGTTTGCAGTGCTCTTAGCAATACAATTCTGACATTACCTCTATGGGTCACACTTCACAGTTATAATAGATCATGCTTCATTAAAATGGTTGAAACTTAAGGATCTTGATGGCTGACTGGCCAGTGGGCACTATGGCTTCAAAGTTATGATTTCACCTTTCAGCATCAACATGGTGCTGTTCTCAAAATGCAGGTGGTTTATCCTGAATTCATATTTTAGCGGTTGTGGCCTCTGAGAAGGATTGATTCATTGTTTAATTGGTAAACCTGAGTTATGGGAGATTAAAGTTCTCAGGTTTAAGATATGTAATGAAAAATGATAAAATAAGCGAATTCAAGAGGGAATATCATACAAGTTTACTAAAAGAACATGGTTACCTTTATTTTAACCTTTTTTCTCAAATAGATGTTATCCTAGACGATCATGCTACTGTTGATAATGGAGGAGTTAAGAAAACTTTTGAGTGGTTGAACAAATGGTATTCTGAGATAATATGTTAGAAAAGATACCTGAGGTATTATACACTTGCCTAAATTGCCAGGATCAAGGTTGTTAAGTCCAAAATATCAACATTAAGTGGTTGCACCATCAGGACCATTTAGTGTTGTTAGTGTATATGTATTGAGTTTGTTACCTACAGGTCACATGGGCATTAATATTTTCTTACCTTATTAATCATCTAACAATATCGGTGGAAGCTATATCAGTACCATCAGCAACAGCAAAGCCACTATTTTAAATTTATTTTGCTCAATATTTGCTCAACACAATTGCCCACGGATCCTTCTCTCTGATGATGGTTTAAATTACACCGCTCAGGTAGCTCAAGAACTAATCTCACTCTTTGACACCTAGAAAAATTTACAAATCCATATAATCTCACCACTAATGGAATGGTGGAGCGAGCTAATGTGACATTATTATCCATCTTGGGAAATAGCAGCCACTGATCCAATACAATGGTTTTTATACTTACCTGCTGCTATTATCTTAATGAATTAGCTATCATCGCATAATCAATATGTCTCCATTTCAAGCCATATATGGGTTAGAACCAAGATTATCAAGTAGTATACAACCTTTATTATAAGATTATTCTCCTGAAAGTTCTTACCTCATGATGAGAAATGTGGCTGATAAAATTATCTGGTTGCATGCAATTGATACTAATGAAATTTTCTCAACAAATTCTTAAAAACAAGTAATAAAAATTTGTGCCATCTAGCTCTACCTGTTTATCAAGTAGGAGATATTTCTCTTTTACCATACTTGAGCTGGGGGTTGTTCTAACAAGCTTGGAGTTTCTTAGTATGGACCCTACAAAGCTATCCATAAATTTAGATCCAAATATTTAATTTTATATAATTTTAAGAAAATAAAGACTTTTCTTTCTCGTTGCAAACACTTTTGTAACTCATTCAATTCAAGACTAAATCTAGTTTGATAATCTCATAGAAGGGATTAGTCTGCGCCCATGTCTGGGAGCAGTTGGGCAAGCAAGGCAAGAGGAGCAGGCGGAAGGCCCACGGCCTCTAACGTTCAAAAACGCCCCAGAGAATCCGGTGGAATAGAAAAAAATCTAAAAAAACTGGCAGTCACAATTTCCCCGGAGATACTCATGTGGCAAGCATGATGCAACCAGTACATCAACATGCCACATTCCCAGCCACTTTCGTCGGTGGAATTCGGAGTCCGTGTGTATCTGGACATCCAAAAAATGGCCCTATGGGAAAAATTTTGTGAAGATGTACACAAAATTTTCCCGACCGCAGTGTTTGTTGCACCTCACTCCATGTCATGCGGTTGGCTGGACCTAGGTTTTGAAAGCAAAATAGCAGCAGACGAGGCTGCAGCGGTGCGCGTAGTGGTCGACCTCCACGAAGGGCAATGGATCATCGAAACTAAATGCACCAGATGGACAAAATCAAACCAAATTTTCCTCACGTTTGACTTTTTGCCTACTACGGTAAAACGTGACATTTTGGAGCAACACCTGAAAGATGGTCTCGCCATATATGGCAAAATACAATCTTTTGAAATGCAACATTTCACGCTGATGCCACACCTGTGCACCGGCAAAGCCATTACAGTTCTGACCCCAACTGAGGAGATCGTGAAGGACCTAACCCAGATCCTGCACTCCACCTTTATTGACATCGCAGAGCACACCACCCGCCCATTCTGGGTAACCGTGGAAAGCGTGCCCCCCATTTGCACCCACTGTGACACGTTCATCCATAAGGCACACGCATGCCCCATCAAAGAGGGCGTTACATTCCAAGAGCACCCCTCAGCGGCCATGGCCAGCGGAGAGGTGCACTATGAACCAACCGCAAGCACCAAAGAGGCTTTCCCGTGGGGAGCACAAGGTTGCTACCTATTGGTAAAGCCCATCTCCCCGCAGGAGCGGAAGAAGGCTAAGCAGGCCCATAGGACCACGGCCAAGGAAGCGGCCAAGGTCACCACCACCATCCCACACTCACAACGCCAGGAGGGCATGGAGACCTTCGCAGTGGAAGCAACTTGGGAATCCATCACCCAATCAGATTGGGAGGCCCAAGCTGAACGGGCCACTCAATCTGAGGATCCGATGGGAGATTTGATCTCACCCAATCGCTGCACCCAAGCCCCAGTTGAAACTGACTTGGGACCTATCCCAACCAAAAAATTTTTTTTTGCCCCACTTGACGGTGCACCGAACTTATCTGCACCACAAAAAATTCGTCCGACGTCGGGAAAACAAAAAGCAAAGGCTAAAGCCAATGTGACTCTTTCCGCAAAAATTAACAAAAACCCTGATAGCATTGCTGCTAATACCCACGCTGCTGTGAAAGCCCGTGGGGACCTGGAAGAGGCTGGTGGGCCAGGGGGCCCACCCCCTCGCACCTAAGGTGTGATAGGGGAAACCTTCACTCTAGGGATGCTGAATATCGCCGGACTCAAGGCCTCCCCATCCTGGGCTAGAAAACTGAGTTTTTTATAAAATAATTTACCCGTGGATATCCTGGCCATCCAGGGAACCCACTGTCCATGAGGTTCCGAGGATGCTTGGAAAACAATGCTCCTACCATCCCTATCCTTTTGGTCGAAGCACTGTGGGGTGCTAATTCAGAAAAACAATTTTTTCAAATTTACATCTTCAGAAACGTTTCTAAATGACCAAGTGCTCGTTGTCACCTTCTCATGGGCCGATGTTGCACACACAATCGTCAACATTTATGCCCCAAACGGTGCACAAGAGCGTCGGGAATTTTTCTTGTTGGTCAAATCCCTCCCGCTACCCCCCGATTCTTTCCTAATTGGTGACATGAACTGTTGGCTAACCTCACCAACGGACCGGTGGCCGCCCTCACCCCATGCCCCACAGGGTCACGTAGAACTACACATTCTAAAAGCCACCCTTGGGTTAATGGATGCGCTGCCATGACATGCCCCACTGCTCAAAAACATGACACGTCCCCACGTCCACAACGGCCAATTAAGGTCCATGACCCACATTGACCTTATTCTAGCACCAGCGAAATTCCAACCCCAAATCTCCCACTTCAAAACAATGAAAATGGAATTCTCCGACCACCGACTGGTCTCGATAACATACCACTTACCCGTCACAGTTGCAAAGGCCCCACATTGGTGCAAAATCTGCCCCCCAGAGCTTGCGTCGCCAGGATTTTCCACGTGGGTGGAAGAGGTAACTTTGGCAAAATCGTTTGTTGCACCATTTTGCGTGGACCCCATTTCCACATGGGCAACTTTCAAAGAAGACACCATCCGCCACTATCGCCATCTCTCATCCAGACGCTCACGAGCCACATTGGCGGTTATATCACATGCACTGGCAGAATTGGCCCACTTGGAGTCCAACATTCCAGCCTCAGGATATAGCCCTGCATGGGGCCAGAAGTGGGCAGAGGCAGCAGCCCACCTCAACGCACTTGAAAGGCAACACAAACATTGGGTTTGTGTCCAATACAGGGCCACATGCATCACTAAAGGCAACAAGTGTACTGCATACTTCTTCAAAAAATTTTTTGCACCACGCCAGAGCGTGGCCTGCACACAGGTGCGAAGATTGGATAATTCTATTGTGGACACACCAGCTGAAGTGGCAATCGAAACGCAAAAATATTACTCCAAGTTATACCGAGCTGAACCAATTCAGCTGGCCGAAATGGTGGAATTTCTTGACAGAGCTCATATCCGCACCATTTTCTAATACCCGGAAATAATGAATTTAATTACTCCGAACGATTTATGGACTACCATTTGCGGTGCGCCAAACCAAAAATGCCCAGGCCCAGATGGTATTCCATATGAGTTCTACAAAAAATATTTTAAATATATATCCCCATTGCTGCTAGCCTCACTCAACCAAAGCCTGTTGGAAACGTGCCTCCTACCAGGAGGACATGAGGCTTTTACAGTCACACTCTTCAAGAAAGGGGATAGGCTAGACTTAGCCAACTGGCGCTCCATTTCTCTAACAAACACAGACACCAAAATTTTAACAAAAATCATGGCTAACCGTTTAGGGACTGTAGCATCTGCCACCATCTCTCCAGAACAATTCAGTTTCATCCCCAGAAGGTCAATTTGGGATAACGTGCACTCTGTGGCTAATGTGTGTCAGTCCACAGCCTCTGGGGCACTTGTATTCTTGGACCAACAAAATGCCTATGATAGAGTAAACTGGGAATACCTTAGGGCCTGCCTCCAACAATTCCGCCTACCTCCCCGCTTCATTAACTGGGTGATGCTTACAGAATCTGCAACAATGGCTGTGCGCGGCCCAGGTTTCCTAACGGAAGTAGTCCATCCTCAAAGGGGCCTGCGACAAGGGGACCCCCTGAGCCCACTCTTATACAATTTCAGCCTTGACCCACTACTGCGAAATGTGAATGCCCAACTCACTGGGGTCCATGTGCCAGGCCAAACCCCAGTCAAGATGATGGCATTTGCAGATGATTGCGTGGTGGGGGTGTCTAATAACAAAGATGCACGCGCGCTTGAAGCCCTCATCCAGGAATATTCCCGGGTAAGCAACGCGGCACTGAACGCCTCCAAAACTGAAATCATCCTCCTTGGTCAGTTTCAGAACTGCTGGGCCCCGGCAAGTAGTTCCCAACCCAGCCCAGCTGCTCGCCCAAGTCCACGCCTTACTAACTCAAAACACACCGCTCCACTGGTGCTCCCCTTTGTGCCGCGACCTACCATAGGACCGGTATGCCATCTGGGCGTGTGGTTGGAGGCAGGAGGATACGCGTCAGCAGTAATGGAGGGCCATATACTGGACAACGTGACAAAGCGAATCGCCTCTCTCAGAGCCCACCCTACTATCCTCACTGGCAGGGTTGTTCTTGCCAACTCTATGCTCCTATCCAAAGTCTGGTTTGGAGCCCACGCCATCCCCTTCTCCCCAAGCTTCTTCAAATCCCTGTATGCTTTGCTACAAGGTTGGCTTTGGTCAGGCCGCCCTCCACCAGTACAGCTAGAGGTCATGTTTGGCCCTCATCATCATGGTGGCATGGGCCTACTTGACTTCAAAGCCCATGCTGCCAAGATCCTAGGCACCTGGATTGCGGCCGTCACTGCTCCTACACTCCCATCCCAACACTGGTCCCACGTGATGCCCGCTCCAACTTCTCCCAAGCCTTGGGCCTCAACAATCCATCAAACCCCCACTCCCTGATGAAATACCTCGCATCACACACATCAGCCAAAGGTCCTCACGGGACCAAAACCCACTACAAACGAATCCTACTCTCCATGCGAAGCGCAGAGTGGAGAATTTGTATTAGTGGACATACAACCCAAAGAGGCCACCCCTCTCCTCAGTTCACACAAGAGGTACAGGGGCTACCCATCCATGATGGCGTGATCCCCATTCGACCCCAAGTTCTATCCAGGGTGGACTACCTGGACATGATGGACATCCCTTATTCCACTGAGACCCAAAAGACTATCTGGAAATACGCACACCATCCTCTGTTGCAGCCTCAAGTCCGCTCCCATGTGTGGCGCTGCCTGAGGAGGGTGTATTGTACAGCTGAGCGCTCTAATGCTTTACACTCATCCTGTGTCGTGTGTGGCCAGTATGGAACGCTGTTTCACCGCCTGGAGAAGTGCCCCACCTCTAAAGTAATATGGCGCGAAGTCCAACGTCTGCTAGGCCAGGATCAAACACATCCCTTCAGTCTGTTAAGAGATATGTTTGCTTCAGCAACGGCCTCCCCCCTCCCACCCTCCCTTTGTGCTCTGGTGGTAGCAATCGCCATGTGGACTATCCACACGATTATCTTGGATGCTATCGCCGGATCCATCCCCACCCTCCCTGAAGCTGTCCACAGATTCCGGTCTCATTTGGTGGATCACTTTCAAGCGTGGATGTTTGGATATCTCCCACCACGTCGCCAGCAGCTGGTCTCCTCCTGGTTCCCAGTCTGGTTCATCAAATCAGGCCCCTTCCTCCACACGTGCTCAATAGTGGCTACGCCCCCTACACACGTTCCCTCCCCCTTCCCATAAGTGGCGTTCCCGCTGGCAACAAGAGATAGCATCGCTTCTCTGGGGTGCCTCACCTGGTACTAACTTTTGTCTCGTCTGAGTCATATTTGGAAGTGTCCGTCCCATGGTCAGCCTTCCCGCAGTAAATTTAAATTTAAATTTAAATATAATTTTAAGAAAATGTGGCTAATTGTGTACATAGTAGGTTTCTACAACATTATGTCCCTCTATGACAAGACATTGAGGTAGGCATTGTCAAAGTCATGATGGTAATTGGCTAATACTTGAAACATTGAAGTCAGATTTTGACGAGAATCAGCAAACCTCATCCTCAGGTAAGCATTTCTAGACCAAATATGATGAAAATTATTGAATACTCTGTTTCCCTCTGATCATATGTCTAACAATAGGACGTTAATAGAAAATTGGCACACACAAAAATTTCAGCCAGTTGAACATGTAAATTAGGGTTTAACACAAACTTAAACAAAATATTTTTAAGAGGTACCTAGGAAATTTCTTTGGCGTCATGTTCCAGCTAAACCTATACATATCAAAAAAATATGTAAAAATGATCTTGAAATTACCTTTACTATTTTCTATTTCAAATTCAACTTTCTATATCACTAAATTATTGAAGAATGTTAAGAAATATTTTCTAAAACAGCTTCAGTCCCAATCTTAATTCAGCATCAAATTTTGCAATATATTGCAAACTTTGATAGTTTTTTATAAAACATTAGCATTTTAATGAGACCTGGCAGTAACAGAGAGTAGTTATAAGCTTTCTTTACTGCAATCATGTATATTTTACTACGCAGCTTATTATACCCCAAAAACTTGACTACTTGCAAGAATATAAAGGTTGTTATAAGCTTTATATGCAAGCATATATAGAATTACACTTCAACCTTTTATAACCCTTATCCATTAATTACCTGCCAGCAGAAGAGAGTTTTAAAAGGCTTTACTTACTGTAATAATGTATAGATTTAAGTCTGTAGTCCTTTAAACCACCTTACCCCTTAATAACCTACCAAAAGCAGAGTGTTACTTTGGCTTTTTCTACAATAATGAGTGGGCTTCACACTGCAACCTCTTGTAAACCTTTACACTTGATAACCTGCTGGCAGCAGAGTGTTGCTTTAAGTTTTTTATGTAAGCTTATATAATTTAAAGCTATAGTTACTTATACCCCTTACCCTTGATAACCTGCCATTAGCAGAGAGCTACTATAGCTTTCTTTCTGAAAGTATGTATGTTTTCATTCAGCAAACTCTTATACCCCTTAACCTTAATAACCTGATTGCAGCAGAGGGTTTTTATATGCTTTCTTTCTGCAAGAATGTATTTTTTTTAAAAATTTAATTATACACCTTTACCCCAAGATAATAAGCCAGTAGCAAAGAGTTGATAAAGTCTTTATTTATGCAAGCATCTATAAAATTTTGCAATAGCTTCTTATACCCCCTTACTTTTGATAGCCTTCCAACAGCAGAGGGATGTTATAAGCTTTTTTGGCAAGCATGTATAGATTTTGCCAGGAAATATCTTAAAACCTCTCAAACCCTGCTATCTTTCCAGAAGAAGGTTGTTACAGGCTTTATTTTACTCAAAGCATGTATAGATTTCTCTCTGAAGCCTTTTACACCCCTTACCCTTGAAACCTGCCAGAAGCAAAAAGGTGGTATGTGTTTTTTGCCACAAGAATAAGGTGATTTAATTATGAAGTCTTATAAATCCTCTTACTTCTTAATAAGTTGCCAGCATAGAAAGTTGAAAAATTCTATCTTTTTCAAAGCAAGTATTGATCTCACTCTGAAGTATGACATACCCATCAACCCTTGATAACCTGTCACCATAGAGTGTTTTATAGACTTTTTCTGCAATCATTTATAATTTCTACTTTGTAGCCTCTTATACCCCTTACTTTATAGCTTTTCTAGCAGCAGAGGGTTATTATAGGTTTTTTTTGAGAAAAATGTGTATATATCACTCTACAATCTTTTATACCCCTTTAATTAATAATAACTTACCAGAAGAAGGTGTTAAATATTTATTTTCTGCAGGCATTTATAGATCCCACCCTGCAAACTTTTATACCCCCTTAACCCTTGATAACCTGCCAGAATCATAGGGCTATTATATATTTTATATCTGTAAGCATGAATAAATTCCACTTTGCAATTTCGTATATCACCTTAACCTTTGATTATTTGACAACTCAGAGGGCTGTATAAGCTTTCTATCTAAATATATTGCGAATTATTTTCATGTATAGAATACCAATCAAATCATAAGTCCAAAGTCAAAGGACTTATCAGAGAGCTTAAAATTACTAGGGATCTCTCCTAGGTCATAGGTAGGAATTGGGTTGTGGACCCATCTGTTAAAAAAATGCCATTGATGTTAAACAAAATGGTAATATACTGCAAAAATTAAAATGTCAATAAAATAATGAAATCAAGGTAATTAATTTTTCAAATTTTAAAACTCTCATTTACCTATAAAAATAATGAATTTATATCTAGACTATGTTTCAATGATTGTTTGAATACAATATAAACCATATTGCTAAGATCCTAACGTAAATGTATTTGCTTCTAAAGCATATTATCCTAAAGGCCTTAATAAAGAATAACCTATTTGATTTCTTTTGAAATGGGCTTGCTATATTGATTTTCTTTAAACATCTGTTGTGATATATTGTCTAAAGCAAAAATATATAATTAATGCTTTCACCAAACTGCTGAGAATGAAGTAGATTCACCAAAACATGATTTTCAAACTTTCTACAAATTCTTTGAAACATCATGTGTTTATTCTCACCCTCTTTTTGTATCACTTTATAATGAGTTTTAGTACAATTTTATTTAATATTACCGTTAATGATTGTCTAGGACGTTGGGTTTCATTAATATCATCTGGTTTTAAATGTTTGGGCTTTATCTTGATAACTTAAACATTAAACCTCCTGTGATCGTTTTTTACACTAAAATATAAAAGTCACATGCTATCCTTAAGTCCTTCTCTGGTTGATTTGTGAGAGTTGACTAAGGTCTTAAACTATTCTCCCGTGGAAGTTGTCTGCTTGGTTATATTTTTATTTCATTACTGAGTTTAGCATTTTCACTTTTTGAAGCCTTGCTAAAGTTTTTAAGGCCCTAAGATCCAGCTATATAACTGGATAGGGCCTTGCACCCCCTCAGAATCAAGTAAGGCAATAGCCACAAGTCTTTGCCTGTCACCCAAAATTGCTGATTTAGGGCACACCTTGGAAGAGGTATGTGTAGCAGCAGTTCTACTCTGTTTGCCCACCCAAACTTCAATAAAATTCCCAAAGTCAAACCTGCAATCAACTTTGAATTACATATCAGTATATACAAAAATTAATCCAATTCTGTGTTGATTTTAGGAAAGCTACAAGATGGTCGCTGCAGGCAATAAACCACTCCCAAAACAGAGGGCTACAACAGTGGCGCTCTTGTAAAAATTTGATACTTGGGGTAACCCCAGATGAAAGGATTTTACTAAAAACATAAATAAATTATGTGTCATATTAAAAGGTAAACTATAGAAATTGACTGATTTAAAAAGTTTTTGATGGAGTTGAAGTGAAATCTGACATTCTTAACAGGTATAAAACCCTTGAAACTAATGCAGTCTATTGAACACTATTGTTTTGACCCTTCATTGATATGCTCAGTTTAAACCCTTTTCAGATCATCAATTACAACGATTGTTCCAATTTTGGACATCATTATTCATCTAATCTAACCTTCTCACCTGCCTAACCTAAAACCCAACAGCCTGTAAATAGTAGGGCATTGGGTTATTTTCTTCAATTATTTTAATCTCATTAAAAAATTGAGGCATGCTGACCTATGTACTGATATACCACGTCAAGTTTTCTAGCCAATACTAGTTTTAGAATCTATGTAAAACAAAACCTGCATTAGAGTGGAAGTAGGAACCTTCCTGCCAAAGTAACCAATTCTTATTTTTATCATAATAAAACTAATAAACCACTTACAATTTTAGATTTATTTTTAATCAAAATCTTATTCAATTTGCTGTTAAAAGTAAACTATGAAGAAATTCCACATGCTTGCTCCACTTTTGGAAAATATTTTGGTAGACTCTTTGCCAACATTGGTGAAAATAGTGTTTTTACAGTACAAAAACTTTTTTGCTCTCACTTGTTAAGACGACAAAAGCCCTTTCCCCTTTTCCATAACTCAACTTCATCTAGTAGGGCGCTGCTTGGTAATCTGTTCCTGATATTGTGCTGCTGAGGCACTTGTTAAATCTTTGAGCTGTGTGATCTTTGAATATTATAGCTCACTTTAGCTCCCTTGTTTAAATGCACAGGTTCCTTGTATGTGCGTTGTATGGTTTGATAATTAATTATGGTAATAATAGTATAATAACTATCACTCTAGATGAATTCTTCAAAGGCAAGATACTTATTAGGTCCAACGCTAAATGGTTTGTTGGGACTAAGGGCTTTAAACCACTTTTCCATTTAAATATATAAGGCCAGAAGAACCCAAAGTTCCTAGGTGCTGGATTATAAGTATTTTGCTTTTCTTGGCCGGAAAGTATTTTACTCAGGTTATTGTACTTGAAGTTATAAATACTAAATAAAATTTTTCTTAAATAAATATAGGAAGGCCAATTTAAACTAAAAGTGGAGAAAAGAGAGAGTAAAGTTTATTGACCAGAAACATTGTTATATGGGAGATTTTCTCAGTAAACTCCATGTATACTAAGCTAAGATCTATTCTCATTTCAATCAGGGATTTGATGGAAGGTTGTTCATTTCCTGCCAAATGGGATTTGATCGCCGCATAGATTAGGTTTGATCCCTGATATTAGGTCTTAAGATTAGTCAGGGTTTTTTTTAATATTTAGAGGGCTGTTTTTTCTTCATGGATTATCCCTGATAATGATTTCAGCTACTTTGACGGTTTGGGTTTGATTACCGTCATCTGAATCATCCAAATCTCCAATTTGGGCAGGAATCCTGATAACGCTCCCTCTATTTCTTGGCATAGGGGGGAAATGGACGGAGAAAATGACTATGTACATAATTTACCACAGTACCCTGAATGACCTCTACAATTGAGTGTTCGTTCCTCCATTTATAAATGACTTTGTAGGGCCCCAACCAGTTGGTGCCCAATTTGTTATCACGACCTCCCAGATGATAGTGGTATAAAAGGACTAGGTCATCCAGCTGGAAGGTGTGCAGAGGTTCATGTTTGTCGTTAAACCGACTTTATTCTCTACTAGTTGTAGCAGATAAATTTACAGAAGCTAGAACCTGGAGTCAGATTATCTCATTGTCAATTCTATACATAGTAACTTTAGGGGCATCAGGTAATATTTGATATAACATGGCCTGTACTTTGAAAGGCAACTGGGGATTTCTTCCATACAAAGCCTGGAAGGTTGACATCTTAATTATGTGGTGATAGCTTATCTGTATTCCAAAATTTCACTAGGCAAATATTGGGGCCAGTGAAGGGGGTCAGTCATGGACATTTTCTGAAGGGTGGCAGTTAGGGTACCATTTGGCCGCTCTACCACGCTATTGGTTGCAGGATGGTATGGAATGAAAAATAACTGGGGTGGATCCCATCAGCTCGTCTAAATCATTCAACTTTGATGATCAGAAATTTTGACCATTATCAGAGAGAATTAAGTTAGGGCACCCATTCTGGGTGAAATCCAATTATATAAGAATGTGGCGGTAGCTTTTGCCAAAGTGGATGATAGCAATACAGCATCGATCCACTCAGTTAAATAATCCACTGCAAGGAGGAGGAATGAATGACCATTAGAGGCTTGAGGGAGAGGTCTCACAACATCAATACTAATGGTATGAAATGTTTCACAGGGTGGAACCACTGGTTGTTGAGATTAGGAATTAGGTACAGCTTGACTTTGCACAACAGGAAGGGCTCTAATATCCTGTATTAAAACTAGCATTTCTTCTAAATAACATTGAGTCTTACGCCACTGGTAGGTTTTTCAAATTCCCCATGGCTGACTTGCCAATGCCCTTCCAATATGATGTCAGTTTGAGACAAAGGCCATACATAGGGCACCCACTTTTTGGACACAAATTTGTACAGTTTAACATATCTAATTTTGAGGTTTACCAAATCCTTTTTGTTAATTTTGAAGAAATATTGATTCATCTTTACATAAATATGATTGTGTCAAGAGGTCATAGAGTCGATCCTCTTTAGGGTTGGTTAGAGTTAAAATTGGAGCCTGGATAAGCAATCCACATCTTAGTGAATGGGACTCAGTTGATAAATAATGGAAAAGTCATAATTTTGAAGTTTTAACGCCCATCAGGACAACCTCCCATAAGAATCCTTCATTTGTTATAGCCTTTGCAAAGAAGCGTTATTGGTAAATAAATTAAAATGGTTCTCATATAAGTAGGGCCAAAAAATGCTTAATAGCCAGTAGGACTACCAAGAACTTGTGCTCTGTAAGCTATAGTTGCATTTGGCTCTGGTTAGGGTATTGTTATAGTAGGCGATGGGATGGTCTACTAAGCTTTTGTCATGCTGCAAAAGTATGGCTCTGATGGCTATATCACTAGCATCAGTAAAAAGGAGAAATTGTTTATCAAAGTTGAGATGTTTAAGTACTGGTGAATGAGAGAGAGCTGATTGTAATAGGTTAAAGGCCTGATGTTTCTCTTTTTTCCATTGGAAGGGTATGCCCTTCTTCAATAAATATACTAGAGGCTCAGAAGTGTTGGTAAAATGGGGAATAAAATGGCAATAATATCCCACTATCTTCAAAAAACCTGTACGTCTTGTAGGGGTTTTAGGGGGAGACATCTTAGAAATGGCCATAACCTTATTGTCCATCAGATAATCCAGCCTACCTACCTTATGATCCAAAATCCATTTCGCTCAGAAAAAAGGAGCATTTTGACAGCTTTATTTTAAAGAGGCTTGCCATAACTGATAGAAAACTTGCCAAAGATGGACTATGTGCTTGGTAAATGTTCTTGAGAAAATGGTAATAGTGTCAAGATAGACTAGCACACACAAACGTTTCAAATCACCTAAAACTCCTTTCATGGCGCGTTGGCAGGTAGCAGAGGCGTTACACGGCTCCTGCGGCATTTGAGTGGGTCAAACAGTCCTTCACTTGAAATGAGGGCACATTTTTCACAATCCTATAGCAAAAAATCAATTTACAGTACCCACTGGCAAGATCCATAGCTGAAAATAGTGGGAACTTGACATCAGGCGTAAGAAATCACATATACATGGCAATGGATAGCTATCTTTTCTTGTGATTTAATTGAGGCGATGATATCCATGACAACACAGTGGCCACCATCCTTCTTCCAGATTATTGGGAGTGGGGAAGCCCATAGGCTTTTAGAAGGCACAAGTAACCTGGCCTCCAACAGTTGCTTAACTCTAAGGCCATTTGAGCTTCTCAACTTTATATTTCAATTTATGGCCGAGATTTAAGTGGAGGGTAATCCTTGGTTTCAATTTAATGGATAACCCTTAATATCTTTCTGTAGTCACTTGGTCCTGAAGGAAAAATATAATCCTACTTCTCAAGGAGGTCTTTGACGTTCTGGCATTTGTTAGGAGTGAGATTTTCCCCAATTAGGCTGTAAATTAAAGCTATGGTAGATAGAGGATCAAACATTAATCTTGTAAAGAGTCAAAACAACTCACGTTAATGATAATTCAATGGGACATTATAGTATGTAAGCGATAGGTGCATGCCAAGGGACTTGGAGGGTTTGATTCATTAAATACCCTAATAAAATAGAGATAAATTTCGTGTAGGCAGGTTCCAAAATTCCAGGCAGGTCAACGCTTCTTTGATTGAAAGGTTTGGGTGTCCAATTAAATCCAAATCAGGATTTGAAGGATGTGAATCATGATCCCCATATTAAAATCCCTTGTGAGCCAGATAGTATTGTAATAGTATGGTGGCATACAGAGGAATTCCATCTTTGGCGTCCACAGCCTCAGGGGGTAACTTAGTTTTGCCTCCTAAGAATTGATATTTGACTTTACAAATAGAGGATGGATATTCAAGCAGTCATGTTTGTTTTTTTGGGGCTCCTTTACTTTTGACTGAGAGCTAAAAATAATAGGATCCAATACCCTAGAAGGGATAGGTACTTTTCCTTATGATTGATAATGCAATTTAATTACTGCTAAATTGGACTCTAGTAAGCAACTTGTAGTTATTGTTTTCTGACGCAATAGTAAAGGGAAGTAATTAAGAGCTATTAAAATTGGAAAGGTAAGGAGGAAAACGCCCCATTTGCTTTAGTTGTCCAAATGACTGACCATCCCATATTCTGCTTTGTGGATCAAGTCTGAAGCCATTTTTATTTTATGGATAAATTAGGAGGATATAACGTTGACTGGTGAGCTGGCATCAATTATTGAAAAGACTTTAACCTTAGGAATGACTACCTCTACTTGAACCATAAAGAGCCAAACTGAGGATTAACGGCTAGTAAACTTTTTGGGGTTTTGTAGCAAAGCAAGCGGAGGATTTTGCCGCAGCCAAGCTTGGGGCTACTTAATGCTTTTAAAGGTTTTAGCTACTAGAGCTTGTCTTTCCATAGAGAAGCTGACATCCAAAATTTGTTTAGGTAGCTGCCCAACATAAAAATAAGAAAGCTGAAGATCTTTATTCCCTTGGATAGGAAGGGGTACATTGACTTCTGCAGGCGCAGCTAGCACAAATCATCCCTAAGTGCTGGTCATAGGATTAGATCTAGTACAAGAGTCTTTAAGGCACATGATTGTTGTCAGCATAGAAAGCCTCCTGCCCTATACTGACTGATCTTTAGCCAATCTACGTTGGAAGATGCGACAAGTGTCTACAGTATGGTTATTTCTCTTGCAAAAAATGCAGAATAATTTGGGGGTAGGCGACTTGGGTGGGTGTAACCACTAGTACTTGGGGCCAAGGCTTGTTTTTATTAAAACAAGGAGGCTTAGTGGGTTTGAGTAGATTGTCTAGAATCTCCAAAATGACTCTTTAGTATGGAGGCGAGACGTCCAGTTTGCCTTCACCGCTTTAAGATAAAGTAGAATGTTAGGCATATTTTTAAATGCCAAAAACGAAGAAGTGATAGCATCATCTAAAGTAAGACTTTTCTGGCAACCAACATTTGAGACTCAAGGTAAAAATAGTGAGCGAACTTAATGACAGTTTTCCTCAATTAGGTTTAATAGTTAGGTCGCTCCCAAATACCTTAAGCAAAGAAGCCTTAGCATCATCTCAATCTGGCAATGCATTAGATGAGGTACCATAATGTCTTGAGCTAAGCAACTAAGACAGTTTGCTAGGTGTTTGAGCCGTTGGGTGTCAATAGCTTCCTCCATGGGACTTTCATAACAAAATAGGAAAGAGAAGATACTCCCTAAGCCTGGGACGCACTTCTCTTTGAACGACAGTTTGAATTTGCCACTGGGGGGTTGATAGTAAAACAATGTTTTGACACTTGGGGTGCATTTTCATCTGAATAGGAACTGTTACTGCTGGGAAATCCATGAGGTTTGAGAGCGTCCATCTGACTTTGTAAGTCTTTGATATATTCAATTATTGAATCTAACTGATCATGGGCAGCACAAAGGGCTGATTTAGTGACAATGAGGGGTGTTAACTACAGAATTTTGCTTTTTTAGCTTGATAGTCGAATCACAAAGTTCAAGCTGGCATTGCTCAATGGTTAGAATTCTTTATAAAATCCCATGTATAAAAGTGGTCAATTTCGCCACATAATTAAGGTGTTCCTGATCCAGAGAGGGATATAACGCCAAATAGTTATTGTTCATTGTAATAATAGTTGCACTGTGAACTCAGGGTAAACCTGTCAGGTCACACCAGTTTTGTTGGGACTAAGGGCTTTAAACCACTTGTCCCTTTAATTTATATGGCCAGGAAACCTGAAGTTACTAGGTGCTGGATTAAAAGAATTTTGCTTTCCTTGGCTGAAAAGTTCTTCCTCAGGTTAACGTCCCTAGAGTCATAAATCCTAACTATTACTTCTTCCTAAATAAATAGAGATAGCCAATCTAACTTAAAAAGTGGCAAAAAGAGAGAGTAAAGTTTATTGCTTAGAAACATTGTTATATGAGAGGTTTTCTCAGTCAATCTCCATGTGTAATATGCTAAGATCTATTCCCATTATAATTGATATTTGGCGGCAGGTTGCTCATTACTTGTCAAATAGGATTTTAATCGCTTTATAGATTGGGTTTGAACCCAATAACAGGGCTTGAAATTAGTCGGATGCCTGCTTCCACTATATAGAGGGCTGGTATTTTGTTGGGATTTATCCCCAATAATGGGTTCAGCTATTTTAATGGTTTGGTTTTGATTTCCATTATATGTGTCAGGATCACGGGTTGATACTACAGGTCCTTTGTTGTTTGTTAAATGATTGACCTGAAGCCTGAGGGTGTTGGATACTTAACTTGGTTGCTTCTCTTGGTCAAGAAGTCTTATTGATCCAGATATCAAGTCTGGTTAGGCAAATTCCAAGTAGATACAATTTTTACTTAAAATTGCAAAAAGGAGAAAAATGTAAAGTTCAAGCTAAATACAAGCTATACAGGGTAATTGGGGAGGTGTCTTATGGAAAAATCTAAAAAGCTAAGCTTAGATCTAAAATGAATGAATTGGGAATTGGTGGCAGCCCAATTATCTTAGTTAAATTGCATGTGATCGTCTCATGGCTCAGGTTTGAACCCCAGGGTTGGGTAGCTCTGAGAGAGCATGATTTGACCATGTCATATGGGGTTGATCTCTGATTTTGATAAATGTCAACTTTCATCGAGGATTAACCCCAACAGAAGTTTTGGCTTTTTAGTCATATTGGGATTGCTTCTCATCATCCAACGCATCCAAATCTGCCATTCAGGTAGGAATCCCAACAATTCCCCCTTCTAGATCTTGGCGCAGGGGGAAACGGATGGATAAAGCAACTATGTATGCAGTTTACTAATGTGCCTTTAACAACCTCTACAATTGAGTGTTCATTGCCCCATCTATATATGACTTGATAAGGCCCTGAACAGTTGGCGCCCAGTTTGTGATCACGACCTCCAGGCTGGTGATTGTAGAATAGGACGAGGTCACCTTGTTGGAAGGTGAGTAGGGGATTATGCTTATCATTAAAATAAGCAGTTTCTCTATTGGTTGTGGCAGAGAGGTTTTTGAAGCCAGGGCCTGAAGTTTTATGATTTCATTTGCAATACTTCACATAGAGACTTCAGGAGGTTTAGGAGAAGCTTGGTTAAGCACACCTGGACTTTAGAAAGCAGACGGGAATTTTTGTCATACAAATCTTGGAATGGCGACATCTTAGTAATTCAATGGTAACTAATCTGATAGATTAGAATTGAACTAGGAAAATATTGGAGCCAAGGAAGGGGGTCAGTCATAGCCATTTTCTGGAGGGTTGCAGTTAGTGTAACATTTACCCACCCTACCATTTCATTGGTTGCAGGATGGTAGGGGGTGGAGAATACCTGTGTGGTTCCCATCAGGTCGGCTAAATCTTCCACCATTGCCAAGCGTAAATTTTGTCCATTATTCAAATGACGTTAGGGCACTCATGTTGGCTGATAATCCTATTATACAAAAACGTGGTGGTAGCCTTCTGCTGAAGCAGTGGGGAGCAATACAGTTTTTTATTTACTTAGTTAGATGGTCCACATCCAGTAGGAGGAACTGATGTCCATTGGAGGCTTGAGGAAGAGGTCCCCCTACACCATTGCTAATAGTATGGAATGTATTCAAAGAGTGTGACCACTGGATGTTTATAGTGGGGATTAGGTTCAGCTTGGCCTTTACATACCAGACAGGACTCCAATCCATCCTGGATAAAAACAAGCATTATCTCCCAATAACATTGAGTTTTAAGCCACTGATAGGTTTTCTGAATTCCCCCTGGCGACTTGTTAATGTCCCTCTAATATGACGTCAGTTTAAGCTGATGGTCTTATAAAGCACCCATTGTTTAGACACAAGTTTGCACAATTGACCATTCTTGACTTGGAGATTTGCCAATCTCTTCTCTAATTAATTTTGGAGGGTCAGGGGTTCATCCTTCCATAACTGTGGTTGGGTAAGGAGGTCGTATAGTAAATCCTCTTCAGGGTTAGTTATAATTATGATAGAAAGCTGATATAGGCAACCAACGTTTTGAGGGATTAACCCTGGTCGGTAAATAATGAAAAAAGTCATATTTGGAAGTTTTAACGCCCACTGGGCTAATCTCCCATCAGGGTCCTTCATTTGCTGTAGCCAACGTAAGGAAGCATGATTGGTTATGATGGTTAAATGCTTTCCATATAAAAAGGGTTAGAAATTCTTAATGGCCAGTAGGACTGCCAAGCATTCACATTCTGTAATGCTATAATTACATTCATTTTTAGATAAGGTCTTGCTGTAGCAGGCGATGGGATGGTCCACTAATTTTTCATCATGCTGAGATAGTATGGCTCCGATGGCAAAATTGATAGCTGCAGTAAAGAGGAGGAAGGGTTTATCAAAATTTGGATGAATAAGTACTGGAGAGTGTGGGAGAGAGATGCATAGCAGTTCAAAGGCCTGCTGTTGCTCTTCTTTCCACTAAAAAGGGTAATTATTTATTCAGTAGATACACCAGAGGCTTGGATGTGTCTGCAAAATGGGGGACAAATTGGTGATAATAGCCCACCATTCCTAGGAAAACTTTTACATCTCATAGGAATTTAGGGGGATGGTCATCTGAGCAATCGCCAAGACCTTATCATCCATTGGGAATATTCCAGCTTTACAAATCCTTATGACCCAAAAGATCCATCTCACTATGAAATATAGAGCATATTGACAGCTTTAGTTTTAATGTCAATTGCCATAACTGCTGAAAGTCTTGCCTGAGGTGATCTAGATGTTCAGTAAAGGTTCTCAAAAAACAGTAATATCATCAAGATAAACTAGTACACAGGAGCATTTTAAATTACCTAGCTTTCCGCCCATAGCACGTTGAAAGGTATCAGGGGCATTGCATAATCCCTGGGGCACTCGAGTGGGCTCAAATAATCCTTTACTTGTAATGAGAACACATTTTGCACACTTTTTTGGTGAAAAATCTACTTACCAGTATCCACTGGCGAAATCCATTGCTGAGAAATAGTGGGACCCTGACATTAAGCGTAAAGAATCATCTATATGCAGCAGGGGGTAACTATCTTTGTGAGTGATAGAGTTGAGGTGGCAATAATACATAACAATATGGTGACCACCACCCTTTTTCCAAATCAATAAGAGTGGGGAAGCTCATGGACTTTTGGAAGGCATAAGTAACCTGTCCTCCAATAGTTTCTGTAACTCTAAGGCCACTTGAGCTTCCTCCACTTTGGATTTTTGATATGGTCAGGATTTAAATGGAAGGTGATCCTCAATTTTAATCTGATAATTTGCCCTGGACATTTCCCATAGTCACTTGGCCCCAAGGAAAATTATCACCATACTCCTCAAGGAGGTCTTCAACATCATGGTGTTCATTTGGGGTAAGATTATCCCCAATTATACTGCCAACCAAAGCTATGGTGGATGGGAGATCAAATCCTCAATCCTGTAACGAGCCAAAACAATTTACATCATCAATACTCCTAATAGTACATAGCTTTACATAAGTAATAGGGCATGCTGATGGACCTGGTTAATTTTAGTGGTTAAATCGCTAATAGAATAGAGATAGATTTCCCATAGTCAGGATCCAAAATCTCTGGGCAGGTCAACGCTTCCTTGATGGAAGGGTTTGGGTGTCCGCTAAGCTCCAAAATTTGATCAGGAGTGGTAAGAATCTGAATCACAGTATCTTTAATAACTTGTGAGCCTGAGGATATTGTAATAGAATGAGGGGTATACAGAGGAATCCCCTCTTTGGCATCCACAGCCTCCGAGGGTAACTTAGTTTTCCCCTAAGACTTGGTACTCAATTTTGCAAATGGAGGATGGGTATCTGATGAAGCATGTCCATTTTTTAGAGGCTCCTTTATTTTTGATGGGGAGTTCATATATTAATGGAATCCAGTACCCTAGTAGGGATAGGTATTTTTCCTTGTGGTTGATGATGCAGTTAAACTTCCACATCAGTTGGACCCCAATAAGCAACTCATAGTTATTGTTTTATAGTGCAACGGCAGGGGCAGTTTTTGACAACTTCCCAAAATGAAGGGGTAAATCAGAATAGGCTCCAATTGCCTTAGTAGACATGCTACCTGCTGTCCCATATTCAACTTCGTGAATCAAGTTTAGAGCCAATTTTTTTGGTTAAGCCAGGAGGAAATAACTTTAACCAGAGAACCAGTATCAAGTATCGTGAGTTCTTTAACCTTAAGGAAAATTACTTTGACTCAAAACTAAAGACAATCCAAATTTGGTGTTAATATCTAATAGACTGTCATTAGGGATTTGCAGTGAAGCAAGAGAATGATTATGCTATGGCCAAGCTCAGGGTTGTTCAATGTATTTAAAAGTTTTATCTGCCAAAGCTTGGTTTTCTATAGAAAAGCTGACCACCAAAATTTGTTTGGGTAACTGACCAACATAAAAGTAAGAAAGATGGAGGTTTTTATTCCCTTGAATAGACAAAGGACTTCAACTTCTGATGGGGCAGCTAACACAAAGCAACCAGAAGTACTGGGGATACAACTAGAACTAGAACAAGGGTCTTGAGGCACTTGTTTTCCGTCAGCATAGGAGCCTCTTGCCTTATACTGACTGATCTTTTGCTGACTTACATTGAGGATGTGGAAGTCAGCTACAGTATAGTTGTTTCTTCTGAAATGTGTGCAGTATAATTCAGGTGTAGGAAAATTGGGGAGTGTAACAGCCAATACTTGGGACTGGGGCTTTATTAAAGTTAAAACAAGGTGGCCCGATGGGTTTGTGTAGTTTGGCTAGAATTTCCAATATAGCCACTTTAAATGGAGGAGGGACGTTAAGTTAGACTTACGCTTTAAGATGAAGTAATATATTAGGCATATTTTTAAACACAAAAAATGCAGCGGTGATGGAATTGTCTAACGTATAAACGATTCCCTGCAACTAGAGTTTGTGCTTTGAGGTAAAAACGGTGAGCAAATTCGCTGATAGTTTCCCCCAATTAAGGCTGATACCCATAAAGGTCTGTTTTTGGTTGGTTAAGGTTAAGTCTCTCCTGAATTCCTGAAGCAAGGCAGTCTTGGCATCCGTCCAAGTATGGCAAAGCATCAAATGGGGGACCATAATGTCTTGATCCATATGGCCAAGACAGTTAGTCAAGTGTTTAAGCCGTTGATGGTCAGTCGCTTCTCCATAGAGTTTTCATAGCGATATAAGAAAGAGAAAATATTTCCCTCTCCAGAGGCATATTCTTCTTAAACAAAGGTTTAAATGTACCACTTTAAGTTGGAGGATGAGTGAAATGAGCTGATATGGGGACAGCGCTTTCACCTAATGAAGAGGCGGTATCTCAAAAATACGCTTAAGGTTAAAGTGCATCTATTTTCTCTGAAGATCATTAAGATCGTCAAATATTAAATCTACTCAATTGTGGGTGGCACTGAGAGCCGATTTTTTGGCAACAAGTTGGTTTGTTTGGTGTACTTCGTTTTTAAAGTGGTATTGGTGGCTTGGAGGCCGAGTTGATGTTGTTCAGTGGTGAGCACTCTGTGCTCCAATCCATGTACCAAAGCAGGTAGGGTTGCCAATGTCTAAACGTTCATGATGAACAAGTAAGGACACTTTGGGAGAGAGGGGAACTCCATTTTAAGTAAGTTGGGCTCCTTGGGCAACATGTCCTAATTGGATATAAAGATCTTTCATATGTTGGATTAATGCCTGGAGGCGTTTGTCAGGTATTCCAGGGTTACCACTGGGTCCTGGAGGACTTCTGGGCCCAGGGGTCCCCTTCCTCCATCTTGTCCATCATGACCAGGAAGTCCTCTTTCACAATCCTGTCCATCACAACCAGGGGGTCCTCATTCACCTTCACGTCCATCATAAATGGGAGATCCATGCTCACTAGGCCCTCCTTGAAGCCTGGAGTTATACAAACTGTTTTGGCCTTCCCTTAATTCGTAGATCATTTAATCCAAGGTTTAAAGGCGTCCAAAGTAGAGGTGATAAAGTTAACAAACTCGGAGCATACTTCATGGGTACAATATACAACTTGATTATGGATAACAACCTATAGTTGACTAAAACGAGTTGTGAGTTCCGTCTAAAAGAAACTCATGACTCCTTGATTTAAGCGGGTGAGCGCATATTGTATTTCATTAATAGGCTGTCAATTAAACACAATAGCGGCTCAGTTTTCATTGCCAAACTTGGAGGCAGATTGATAGAGTTGGAGGAGCTGCAAGTATATGTCTCCAATAGCTGCAAATTGTGGAGTATTTTCGATGATGCAACCCCACTACTTGAGGTAAATTATATAAAGTGAGATGGACAAAGTGACGCAGATAGCATTCTGTACGTCCAGCTCCAACTTGTCCTATATTGAACGAAGAACTTTGAGCTAAGATCATAGGGGCTGGCATGCCAAGAGCTCTTCTTCTATTGGCTCAGCCCAGGGACAAAAACCAGATAAGAGGAGCTGGAGAGCTTCAGCGAAGTCAGATATTTGTAAGCTGTATTGTCCAATGAATGAAGCATAGAGGGTCACTTCCAAAGAAGGGGGAAAGAGAATATTGCAGTTGAACACAGTATCACCAACATTCATGTTGATCGCCCAGTCACTCAGACAGGTGGCTTCAAGGTATGAGAAGTTTTCTTAAACAGAATCGTTATTATCAATATTTGCTTTTGTTGTTTATTTTTATAATTTTCACTGCGAACTTGGGGTGCAGCCTGGCAGAGAGCACCAGTTTTGTTGGGATCACAGGTTGATACCACAGATCCTTTGTTGTTTGTTGGCCAGTTGACCTGAAGCCTGAGGGTGTTGGTTACTTACCTTGGTTGCTTTTCTTTTTTGAGAAGTCTTAGTGATCCAGATATTAAGTCTGGTAAGGCAAATTCCAAGTAAATACATTTTTTACTTGAAATTGTAAAAAGGGGAAGAAGCATAAAGTTTGTTAGCTCAATACCAGCTATATAAGGGTAATTGAGGAGGTGTCTCAGATAAAAATAAAACAGTCCAAGCTTAGATAAAAAATAAATGAATTGTGGATTTAGTGGCAGCCTAATTATCTCAGTTGAATTGCTTGTGATCGTCTCATAGCTCAGGTTTAAACCCTGAGCTTGGGTAGCTCTGAGTGATCATGATTTGACTGTGTCATTTGGGGTTGATCTCCAACTTCAATAATTGTCAACTTTTATTGGGAAAGATCCCTGACAGAAATTTGGGCTTTTTGGTTGGATTGGTATTAATTTCATCATCTGACACATCCAAATCTGCCGTTTGGTCAGGAATCCTGACAATCTGACTCATCTGAATCTCCAATTTGGGTAGGAATCCCAACTCTGGTTGTAAAAATTTAATCTAAGTTTATTGATTATTGGTCATCAACCCAGTAATCTTTTTACTGCACAGGTTCAATTTCTTTGTGCATTTTGCATTGTATAAAATGTATTATCTGATAATAGTATGGAGACTATTATTTATAGTTGAGTTTGAACTATTATTAGGCTCAACGCTTCGGCCAGTACTTCCAATTAAATAAACTATAATATGCTTTTCTTTCTCAGAACAATCACTTTAGTTACTACAATTCAATTCGAACAGCAAATTTGGATAATCACACACAGGAAAGATGGGTGACTTTATCAATAAAAATAATACAACATGGGCGAGCGTCGCAGCAATTGGTGCGCTTAACGGTGCAACAAAGGGCAAGAAACGCCCTGGAGGGGGACCAGGAACCCAATCCACAAAGAAATTGCAAACTCAGACACCGTCTGGGTTTATGGTATTCACTGTAAAGCATGCGCAATATATGTACATTCTGTTCAACCAACCCTTATAAAAGGTGGAACATGGGATCAGACTCTTCCTTGGGGATGAGTCACCGACCCTGTGGGAGAAAAATGTGAGGCACAGCCCTCACTTTTCCCTCACGCGGTGTATGTAGCCACCAACAACATGGGCCGCAGCTGGATCAATATTGGTTTCAAAACAGCTGATGAAGCTGATGCTGCAGCAAAAGTCTGTGTGGAAATTGCCCTCCCTGAGGGCAAAAAATTGTGCGCACCACGCACACCAAATGGAACAAAGTGAAAACTTTGTTCATCTCTTTTGACTCGCTCCTCACCAACCTTCCTTGTAAGGTAATTGAGGAGGAGCTCCGTAAAGGTCTCATGGCCTACAGAGAAATTCAGCAACTCGAATTACAGCGAATTTGCCTGATGCCCAACCTGTGCATGGGCAAAGCTATCGCTGTAATCAATCCCTTCCCAGAAGTGGAAGAGGACTTATCCATAATTCCCCGCACAGCAGAATTTCACTTCAAAGATGGGGCCAGTCAGACGCATTATGAGTTACACTAGAATGTGCACTGCCCATTTGCAATCACTGTGGCTCACTAGACCACAAGAAACATGAATGCCCTGTGAAAGAGGGCTTAATGGAAAATGACTATTGTGAGGAAGCAATGGATGAAGATAATGAAAACTTCGCCAAAATGACTGATGGTCACCACCCATTCTGCTGGGGTGAAGATGGACTATACTCCATCGTGGACCCAGTTACAAGCAAACGGCGTAAAGTGGCACAAAAAGCCTGCAAGCGAGCAGCGGCTGAAGCGGCAGCACACATGGAGTCCGCCATTGACCCCAGACAAATTTGGGAGTATATTTTGGATATCACCGAACCAACCAAACAGCACAATATGCCCAGGTCAAAAATTTTACAGTTACTGACTGAGTCTCAAAGCAGCATCAGTCATGCACATATTGAGGAACAATGAAACTGCAATTTGGGCGAAGATGCGGTGCACAATTCACCAAAGTTGAAACTCAAAAATATAAAATCCAATCAACAATCCGCATCAAATCAACATGAGACCTGTGCAGGAAAAATTGATGCAAATGCAAAAAACCGCAATTCCATTGAATCATTGGGTCAGATCAAGGGAACAAACAATAGCAGTTAAAGATGTTGGAGTACAGACGCGGAGCATGGCCAAAATGAGCTGTGGTGGGATAGGGCCAGAGGGCCCTCCCAACCGCTCCTGAGGCGCCGTGGGCACCTCAGTGTCAATAGGGACGCTAAACATCATGAAAGCCAGGGCTCATACGTCTCAAGCCAAAAAGCTAGAATTCCTGAGAAAACCTCTTGTAGACATCTTGGCCATCCAAGAAACCCACTGTCTACAAGAGGAAGAAGAATCCTGGTCAACCAGGGTCGCACCATCACAATCAGTATGGATGTCTCACTGTGGGGTGATCATCTGAAACAACAAAAATTTTAAAATTACAAATTTGTCATCACACTTGCATGGTCAAGTCCTGGTAGCAACAATCACATGCCAAGAGGAAATAATTTCAATAGCATGTATATATGCACCGTGCACTGCAACTGAGAGAAAACAATTTTTTGAAAACATTCCTACTCTCACCCTCCCACCAGATACCATTATGTTAGGCGATTTCAACTGCTGGGACAACCCCAATATGGATTGATGACCTAATCCCAGGGGATACCCACCTGGACACATTAGTTCCACACAATGAAGGCATCTCTTGGCTTACAGGATGCTCTTCCCCCCAGTTCACCACTCCTTCCCCACATGACGTGGCCCAACATATGTGAGAAGTGCTCATATTGATGAGTTCTATTGACCACATCCTCGTCCCACAAACCCACCACTCAAGAATCATCAAATTTATAACAAAAAAAGATCAATTTTTCTGACCACCAATTAGTTATGGTGCAGTTAACGCCAACCCAATCCCACACACAGGTGTCGCCTTGGAGAAAGCTTCACCCAGAAAATATAAAGTTGCCTGAGATATCCGACTGGGTTGAAAACAAGGCTATGAACCCAGAATTCACAGCCCCATTCACTTTGGATCCTATCAGAACATGGGAAAATTTCAAATAGGATTTAATTAACAAAACCCAACATATTGCATCAAATAAGTACACCGTGGTAACGGCCACAATCAAGCATACCTTGGCGGAACTAGACCACCTGGAAATAAATACTCTGAGATCTGGCTATAGCCCCAACTGGGGACGCAAATGGGCAGAAATATCTGCCCAACTTAACAATCTCATCTTTGAACACCAACACAGAATCAAAGTATCGAACAAAGGTAAGTTCATAAAGGAAGACAAAACCTGTTTGACATACTTTTTCCGCCAATTCCACTCCCGGGATACCAGCCCACATGCACACAGGTCCGCAAGACCAACGGCACCATGGCAACCAATCCTGAGGAGGTCAAAGCGGAAGTACACCGCTATTACACTGAATTATATCGTGAAACGCCAACAGATTCACAAAAAATTAAAGAATTTATACAAACTGCTGAGATACAAAGTACACCACTGACTTACAATATACTATCCCTTTTACATGGGAAGAGCTTTGGGAGACAATTCGTGGTGCACCATGTAGGAAATGCCCAGGGCCTGATGGGGTACCCTACGAATTTAAAAAAAGTATTTTCAACAAATCGCCCCCCTATTGGCGTCTACGAACCAATGCTTGTTGGAAACACGCCTACTACCAGGAGGCCATGAATCCTACATTATAACCTTGTATAAAAAGAGTGACAAGTTGGACCTGGCCAACTGGCGCCCAATTGCACTCTCCAACACTGACACAAAATTCTAATAAAAATTTTAGTAGCTAGATTAGGCACAATTGCATCTGACGTCCTATCACACAACCAGTTTGGGTTTATACCAGGGCGTTCATTCTGGAACAACAATCACCCTGTTGCAAACATTTGCCAATCTAAAGCAACTGGTGCCCTGGTCTTCCTGGATCAGGAAAAGGCGTATGACCGTGTTAGCTGGCTATACCTAAAAGAATGTCTACATGCCTTCAAACTCCCACCAAGATTCATAAAATGGGCGATGCTCCTAACAGAATCTGCAACCATGGCTGTATGCGGCCCTGGATTCCTAACAAGCAAGATTAAACCACACAGAGGGCTCAAACAAGAGGATCCCCTCAGCCCACCGCTATACAATTTCAGCTTTGACCCACTCCTCCGAGTAACTGACTCACGTCTCATGGGGATAACCACACAAGGACAAACAACAGTCAAGATACTGGCCTTTGCAGATGACTGCGTAGCAGGTATAGCAAACAATGAAGATGCCTGACAGCTGGAACGCACTCTAGAGGAATACTCCAAGGTGAGCAATGCATCGCTCAACAAAAGGAAGACAGAAATCATCCTCTTATGCAAATACACAAACAACTGGGCCACAACATCAGAACCTCATACCAACACACGAAGAAAAAACACAATCATTTTACCCTTTGCATCACCTCCCACCACCACTCCTGTCGAACACCTTGGAATTTGGCTAGAATCAGGGGGATATGCTAATGAGACAATAGAAAGTAACCTGTTACAACGGGTATCTAAACGCGTCGCCTCCCTCAAGGGAAGAATCCCAGGACTAACAGGACGAGTTACAGTTGCTAACTCGCTCATCCTCCCAATACTGTGGTACCAGGCCCACGCGATCGCCTTATCACCCACCTTCATAACTTCAATACGCGCGCTTATCCAGGGCTGGCTGTGGCCTGGCTCTCACCCTCCTATACGGATGGATACACTATTTGGTTCACGCTCAAGCGGAGGCATGGGACTAAAAGATTTTGAGAGCCATGACAATCACATCCTAGGTACCTGTATAAAGGAAGTCCTTGCTCCAGACCTCCCGCAACAACATTGGTCCAGAGCAGCAAGGACTAACTTTGCACAGGCGCTCAAATTAACTAAACCCACATAGTCCACTCAGACTACTTTCATACCTTGCCAAGCACCCTACTGCAACGGGTCCACATGGAATCTCCCCTCATTTCAAACATATCCTCCGAACCATCCGCCATATGGGATGGACCATAGAGAACATGGGTACTATACAGGGAAGGGGATGACCCAGCCCCCAATTCAAATTAAGAAACCCAGAAAACCACCCCCAGAGAGATATGCTCGCAACAACCCTAAGCATAGCTAGGATAGAATACCTAGATATGTTGGACATTCCCTATAATTTAACCACACAGAAGGCAATGTGGAAAATGACTCACCACTCACTCCTACAGCCGAGGATAAGAGCAAACGCCTGGAGCTGTCTGAGAAGGACCTATAGGATGGCGGACCGTTCCAACTCCCTCCACAAAACATGTGCAGTATGTGGAGGGGAGGGATCCCTACATCACCGCCTTAGAAACATGCCCCCAACCAAAGCTATATGGCAGGAAGTCGCACGCCTGCTTAAGATCCAGAATGAACAGGAATTCTTGATATCAAAGAGCATCTTCAAGCTCCAGATAGAGTCACTAATCCCATCTACCCTCCGCTCCCTAATAATACCCAATGCAATGTGGACAATCCACACAATTGCATTAGATGCGTTCAAGGGCACGGTCCCAACCATTCATGGGGTTATTAACAGATTCCATGTCCACTTACTGGAGCACTTCCAAGCCTGGCTCTATGGATATATGAGACTAAGGCAAAAAGCGCATATAGAATCATGGTTCCCACTCTGGTTCCTCCACACAGACCCTTTCCTTCACACCTGCTCCATAGCAGGGGAAACCCCTCGAGTAGTGCACCAACCCCCATACCTGGCAGTCCCACTGGCAACAGGGGTAACTTGAGTACCCTGGGGTGCCCAATTTTATATTTGTCAGTTTTTTCCTTAGTTTTACTTATTTTGGTAATGTCTGTCCCCTGGTCGGCTTACCTCAGTTAAATAAAAAAATAAACTATAAGTTGTACTTGTAGGGATTCATTCCCTATATTCCTGTCCACCCAATCTTTGTCCAGATACCCCAGTGACAGTCTCTTTCAGCCCAACACACAGTCGGCAGCTATCCCTGATTGTGGTTCCCTTTGTCTTTAGATCCCCGCTTGGATCTCTACTCTTCTCTATGAGAGTCTTCCAATTATTTCCTTCTGCAATAATATCCTTGAAATGGAACGTCACAATGGAAGCTGATAGTCTAACTATACACCAAATTGACAATATTACTACTAATACTAATAATACTGTTAATGCTGTTTTTAATGTCTGTCTTTATTATAGTGAATCCTAGGGAAATATATAGTAGGGGATTTGGCTGTCTAACCCTCAGTTGACACCTCTTCAATGAAATGGCAGCCGTTGCCATTGAATCACCCTTCCTCGTCTCAGCAGTGATAGTCTTCCCAATCCTGGCTGGGATTCCATCATTGGACATCCTTATGACCTCAAACAGAAAGAGTCAGAAAATGTGTCCCTAACGTTTTCCTCTCAATCCAAGTGAGCCAACAATAATTGGCTAGCGACCTGCTTAGGTAATGGGACTTATTACCCATTATGGCAGGTCACTTCACCAACCAATCTTTTTTCTAGTTGCAAGCGGCATCACTCGCCTCACAACTCACTATAGATTCTTAATCAGTTGGTGATGAAACCTGACCAATCCTAATTGGTACACCTGATAGTTAATCACTATCAGATGCCCCTATTTCGTCAGCCACTCTGCCCGATGAGATATTAGGTACTTATCCGGATTGATCCCTGATGGATATGACCAAGTGAATATCCCAAAATCCCCCAACCAAAGTTTCTCCAAAACTTGGGCCAACCAATTTCTGATTCACTTCGCCTTAGGGAATTTTCCCCTAGTGACACCAGGTAATCTAGCAGGCTGGGAATATGGGCAAAAATCCCAACACATCCCCCTCTTGCCTAGATTTCCAGTGAGAAAAGGACCGGGGCATGAGAACACCACTTCAGACACCTGATCAAATACTTCATTGTTTCAAGCGGAGTACACTCATCAATACTCAATGCTGCTCAGGATGACCTTTGGCATACGGCGTTCTTCCTCTTCCTCCTTGCTATTGCCTTCTCAGAGCGCGGTCCCCACAATTTTCTGTCATCCTGGGCTGATTGATTTACTTGTGATGATATTAGTCCAGGATTTGGTTTTCCCCCCATCAGGGTATATGACCCGCTGTCATATTCAGGATTCTTGATCTGGCGTCCTTGATTTCCTGATTTTCTCCTTGTCCTAGACAGGAGACTCTTGCCATCGATGTTTGTTTCATGGCTTGATTAAGAATACTTATTTCTTTTTGTCATCGTTTGTTTTTCTCATAACCTCTTGGCTGTAAGTCATTCTTAATTCTTCCCTTGGAAAGCTTATCTCATTAAATTTTGAGATTAATTTTCCTGAAATTGGAGCCTAATGGATTATAGAGTGCATAATGTCAACTTCTATATAAGTATGACATCCCCCTCTCATCCAGCTCTTATGTCAAATTCCAAATCATGCTACCAGCAGCTTCTCAACAGTCTGTCTGATCCTGACCTCCGTCTCTTCCAGCAGATTAGTAAGGATGCTTGACGGAACCTCTTCTATGGTCCTTCCAGGACTCATACGCTTAGTCTGTTGAAAGCAGCTAGTGCTATCATCAAATTAACGGAAATGGTAACTAATCCCTCTGAAAACAGGCTGGCCATCCTTTTGAACAACTCTTGGCTGAATCTTCCCCCACAGTCAATTCCAGAGTTGGACTTCAAAACCCTCCTGGATTTTGCTCCTTTTGCTGATGCTCCAAACATCATTGTTGATGCTCCAGAGATCATACCGTTTGCTCTGGATCATTCATTCTTGGCTGGGTTGGACTTGATTCCTGAATCCCTTTTTTGACTCGGTCAATTCTACAAACCTGCTGTACAGGTTTCTGAGCTCTCAATCGGTAACAGCATACACTTTAAGCTCTCCTATGATGAACTATGGGTATAAGTCACTGAGGCTTTGACATTAGCGCTGAATCCCTCTGATCTGGATAACCTTCTGGATCACGATACAGCTGCTTATGCTCTTCACTTTGCTGGACAAGTTCTTTGAAGTTGGTCAACGAATCTTCCAGCCTCGCCTGGCTTCCACCGGTCATTCAGCTTTAGCTTCCATAAAGCCTGTAGTCACCATTTGCAGGATGCAATCTGCTATCTGCACAACTACCTCTTCTCCGGAGCTTCCCATCACTATCTTCCACTGATGGCATTAATTGGGGGCATGATTTGGCAACCCCCATCAAGTATTCCTTCTTCGCTGCTGGCCCACATGTCCAGTGTCCTTGATGAAGCCTGTCAGCAGGCGCTCAAGACAAATCTTTTGGCACCGGTGCCAAATCAGGATTACTCAGGGTTATTCGCTGATTGCCTCTTTCATTATTTCTGTTTTCCTCCTGCTCTGGGGTTTTGCGATTGGCATCTTCTGACATTTCAATTTCCCTTCCCCTAGTCGCGTTTTCTCAGGGCTCGGCATCTACTCAATGAATTTGGTTTTGTGTAGGTCTTGCCCTCACAAGCGTCTGATCACATATCAATTTTGATGGGCTGTTTTTTCCTACCGCGATACATCCTCCCTCCCCCAAGAGGTGACATAGGCAGAATCATCCCCATACTGAGGACAACCAGTAAAATAAAAATTATAGAATATATATTGACTTTTTTATTTAAGCATTTAAAAATATCTCTTTTTCCAATATCTTTTATTATTTTGTATCTTTATTCTTTTTTTCTCCTATGGGACTTGACCTTATTTTGGTTCAGAGGTCCATCTTTTCCCCAAACTGGGTCCTGAGTACTTAAACCTACCAGTTTTCCATGGTTCAGAGGTCCTTTTTTTGGACTTGACCTAATCATCAGGACATGACTAACTTAATGGTTCATTGGTCCTTTGAAACTCTTTTATTTTTTCCTTGATCCAACACTTTAGATACTTAGCATGGACTTGATTTACAACTCTTCCATCCAAGAGATTTTTGATGGAGTAAGCATTGGTCGCCGTCTTGGCGATTACTTCAGATGGTCCTGACCACAACACATCCAATTTGTTTCTTTGTCCAAAACCATGCATATCGCAATAGTTGACTCTTTCTCCTATTCAATATTCTTCTAATGCTGGTCAGTTTTTGTCATCCATTGATTTCGCTCATATCCTTTTCTTCAAGGTGGTATCAAATTCTTGCGATTGCATATTAATCAGGATACTCATCAGTCAGTTCAAGTATTGCTAGGTACTCATACCTGACATAGATTCCACTACTGAATATATTATCGGTGGCAACGTGGCCTTCCTCCCATATAGTAATTCAAATGGCGTCTTTCATGTTGCCATATGATGACTAATGTTGTAGGTGAACATCACCAAACTCAGGTACGTTCCCCACACAGAAGTTCTCCCTGCAACTAGCTTCCTCAGCGTCATGACCAGCGTCCCATTGGACCATTCTACAAGTCCATTTGTCCCTAGCTGGTATGGTACTGACATGACTCCTCAGATCCCCATTATTTCGTTTAGCCTTGGGATCACATGAGATGTGAAGTTGGTCCCATTGTTGCTCAGTAGGACTTGCAGACATCCATGCCAGTATACTACTTGATCCAGGATGAATCTCGCAGTACTGGTAGCGTCAACTCTGGTTAGGGATTTCATTTTGACCCATTCCATCAGATGGTCAATGGCAACTATGATATACTTGACTCCCCCTGTGCTCATTGACAGCAGTCCCATCACGTTGATGGACACCATGTGCCAGGCAAATCCAGGGCGGACCAGTCAGTATCCAGTTGTATTCTTGTGTGGTTTATGCAGCTGGCACTCCATGCAACAAACCAGATGATCCGCATCATCGTAGTTAATTGATTCCCAGTAATAGTAATGGCAAATATGGTCAGTTTTTTTCCTCAGGCCTCCATGCCCAACAACCTTATGAGCTGCTTGTACTATCACTGCTCTTTCTGACGGTTTTAGGAATATTAACTACTTCCCAATGATTGTCTTGAATACTTATCCATCCATAGTCTCAGTATCTTCCATAGCTTTCCAAAGTGCACATTGGATTTCTCAGGGCTCATCCTCAATTCTTCCTTTGACCATTCTCTGGAATAGCTCATCCACCTGCGGGTATACCTACTGGACCATTGGTAACCGCAATAAGCCATCCGCGTTCTGGTGAGAAGCCCCCACTCAGTGGACTATCTCATAATTGTAAGCCTGAAGCTTAAGTGCCCATTGAGCCAGTCATCCTTCTGGTTCTCTTGGATTGTGCATCCAACGCAGAGAAGAGTGGTCCGTCACCACCTTAAAGTGCATTCTGTGGACATACACCTAAAACTGCTTGCATGTGTATATGACCGCAAGGCATTCCCACTCAATTACAGTGTAGTTCCTCTCAGCGGCTGAGAGTGTCCAGCTCACATATGCCACCCAATGCTCATCCCCAAGTTCATCTACTTGGCTCAGTATGGCGCCGATTGCCATTAATAAAGCATTAGTTTGAATGATAATTTCCAATAGAAATTTGGATATTTCAGAATCAGCGAATCTACCAAATACTGGCGTAACTCATCGAATGAGTCCTAGGCCTCTTCATTCCATATGAATCCTTTTTTGGATCCTATAATAAGTAGAATAATAATTCAGCAAGTATGGCAAAATCATTTATGAATTTGGCATTAGTAGTTGACCATACAAAGAAATATATGTATACCCAAACGCTCTTCAGAATTGACATCCATTCAATGGCTGTAATCTTCTATGGCTGGGGTTACAGTCTGAAGAAGTTAATCACAAAACTCAAGTACTTAAGCTCTTTCTTTGTAGAAATGACATTTCCTTGAATTGATCTTCATGTTTTCCATTGACAGGCGCTTCAATACTTCTTATAAATGCACTAGATAATCAATGAAGGTCCTGCTGAATACAATTATATCATCCAAGTATACTAAAATTCAAGATAACTTCAAATTACTGAGGATAGAATCTAACTCTCTCTGGAATGTTGCTGGCGCATTAAACAGTCCCTAAGGCATTTTAGTCAACTGGCTCAGTCCCAGTGTAGTAATTATTGCACATTTCTTTTTGGTCTTCCATTGGCAAATTGATTTACCAATATCCCAAAATCAAGTCCATCGCCAAAAGGTACTTGGCATCCCCTAGGCTATTAATTGCGTCATCAATTATTGGAAGCAGATACAAAGCTTTCTTAGTGATTTTATTCAACTGTCTTTAATCAATCACACACTCTATTTGATCCATTCTTATTATTACACAATTAGACTTTAAAACTTTTAAATAGACTTAACAATGGAATGAGGAGCCCATGATCTACTAACTTACTGATTTCTTTGGTGACCACAGCTTCAGAAGCCCTAGATTGGCGGACAGGTCTCATCCTTATTGGTGGATATTCCCTAGTGTTGATCTTATAGATCATGTTTTTTGCAATTAAAGGCTTTGGTCATCCTAAGCAGTAATCAATTAATATTTCTTAAAAGATTAAAGAAAATTTTCTTGCTGTCACTCTGATAAATCAGCCAGCCGCTTTTGATTGCCCAAAACATTGATAGTTTTAGCAACATACATCAGTAATCCCATCTCAGTTAACGTTCTAAAAGTCATGGAGTTTACTGATTTCCACCATTGGGATTGAATGCAGGAAACGTTATGACTTGATTTTTCTCTATCTTCATCAGTTTTTCTTCCAGATTAGCCAGTGGTACACTTATTTCTATTGGTCCTGTAATAATGATCCTGGCGTTACCCATAACTTATTCTCAATTTATTTATGGGCTAATGTCTTTTCCATATAAATGCTCTGGGATTTTTAACATTTACCCTGTGTATACTATTATTTGTGTTCCCATAAGATGGTGTTCATCATTTTCATTTTCAAGGGTATCCAACTATTTTCCAAGATCTCATCTGGAAATTCCCTCTATTTTTGTCCAACCAACTTGTACTGGATGGAATTAATGCCATCATGAAAATGAAAACTACAAATTGCTCTTCTTTGTAAGTGGCGTTTCTCTTTTCCGCTGATATACTGGGCAGGGTTTCCCCAAAATTTCTCAGGGAATACTCCTCAAAATCACATTTTACACCATAAATTCTCAGGAATTCCATCCTAATAAGTATATCATAATCTTGATCAGCCAATACTATGGTGGGAGATGATACCACTAGCAATCCAAACAAAAGGGGCAGTGCACTGTAGGCTCCACAAGATATAGTAATATCTGGTCTGTCAGTTCCAAAAATTTTCCAGCACTCTAGATATGGTGAAATTATTTGTTTAAATAATTTGGTCAAAAATGATATTGTTGGGCACTCCACCGTTGATTATTTCCTACACTCTCACATAGTTAACTATGATATCCACATATCTACATTTAGAGTTTTATAATAAGGTGTTTATTGAGTGATTAGTAGCTATATTTGCAAAATCAAGTGTACGAATTAATTGTGTGGATAGATCAAAAAAGACGCCTTGATAGCGCTATTGGGAGAGATACATTCACCTCAATCAATCTTATCTTAAGAAATTCTTATGCGCTTTCAAATTTAACCTTGTCTGCTAGCTGATGGGCGTATGGCTGAGCAAATTCATCACAATTTTTATGGTTGATAACCTTTAAATTTGCTCAGTTAATGGCGTTCACGTTCAAATTAACAGTATGATTGAGTGGGTCAGGTTTTATTTATCAGCAAATAGATTGGCAATATCTATGTTGTCCTTTAATATATCAGGGGAACAAGTTTGACGTAATGCCAGATTTTTCCTTCTCTAGGACGCGGGTCCTTTTCCCAACTCTGGGCTGATTTCCTTCACTTTCTCCTGGACTAGAGTAACTTGCTCCTTAGCCTTCTTGCTCCAAAATTGGGTGGAAAAATGTCCCAGTTTCCCACATTGGTGGTGGCGGATCAGAATTTTGTTTAATTTTTTGTCTTTGAGCTTTTTTCCTGTCATAACTTGATTCTGCTGCTCTTTGATATGCTCAACAGATTTAACTATAGCATGATTTTAACAGGCGTGTCCTTAAAAGTTCTAATAAGGGCTTCAAAGGTTACTACTAACATCTTTGGATAATCCACCATTTGTGATGTTGACATCTAGGTTGCTAGCGCTGAAGCCATCATAAAATGTAGATCTTAGTAGGCTAAAGCGCCTCCTACATTGTTTTTCATGCATCAAAATCTGATAGTATTTTTGCACAAGCCAAAAATCTGTGATTCCTAGTATAATCAGTTGGTGAAAGCTGCTAAAGTTTTGTCCTTTTGGAATTGAATGCCCATAAATTCATGTTTGCAATTGGACGTCTGCATAGGGCTTCAGAACTCTTTAATTATGGCTTTTTTAGCTTCATTATAGATCCAATTGTCACCATTCAAATGGGCAATACCAGATTATGACAATCATTGTTCAGACAATTCATTACAGTCACTGCCTTTTGTCTTTCACTAAATCCAAACATCATTTCAAATATTCAGAAAAATGCAGGGGCGTTGTCCAAGTGAAATATGGGCAAATATTAGGATACTTTAAAATTCATCTGTGGATCAACTGGCAGGTGATTCTTACCTAATGACTTTATTAGCCACAGGAGTTTCTTTGTGAGTCATTTCCAAAATAGCAGCAAATGATTCAGGCATATTTTTGGGTGGTTAAATCTTCCTAACTGGAGTTTTGTGGTATTTTTATCAGCTTCATCCTCCTCCATTCATGTGCAATCACATTTTTGATTCTTCAGTTCCTCTATGCTTAACATATGCACCATATCTTCATTATCCGACATAAGCATTCACTATCCACTTCTTGCTTGGCCTTTTGAAATATTTCTTCTTTTAAAACGCCCTCCTTTCGCTTCAAGGAGGTGACTTTTCCATAGAGGTCATTGTTGAATTTTTTGACTTGCTCAACCTCTTCCTTAGCCTTCATCAATCATCCCTACAAAGTAGTGAAATCAGCCTGTGATGCCATGTTTAGTGCATTCTTATTGATAGTCTCTAGTTCCGCCCAAAGCTTCATTAGCTCATTTTGTAAGAAATGGTTGATATGGTTTTTTAAATCTGGCATAAAACATAACTATACCCTGTAGTAACCACCAAATGTTAAAGTCTTGGAGCTGTATGCTTTTTAAAGATTGTATATCGCTTCAGCTTTCTTGTTTAACTACACAGCTTCCTTGTATGTGCATTGACCAAATTCTTAATAATTGATAAATACAATAGTAATAGTATGAAGACTATTTCTCTATTTGAACTTTTTATAAACCAAGATGAATATCTAGTCAACAATAAACTGTTGCTTGTCCTAACCTTGTTTGTTCTTCTGGAATATTAGTAAGGACTTCTTTCTCTTATGATTGGACTTAACATAGGATTAGTTCAGTAATTCTTCTTCTCTCTCTTCAATCAGCGTCAGTGGAGATAATTTTAAAATAGAAAAAGGATCTTCTATCCTTCTAACCTCTAGTCTCAAGTGTAAAAGATACTATAGATGTATTTATATAGATTGTTAAAGTATTTGAGCTTTTCTTATCTTATCTGCTTTATTTAGAATAAATACAGGAAATTTATAAGGGAAAACGGTACCCAACTCTTTTGTTAGAGACAAATTAGAAATGGCAGCCATCCCCAATAAATTAACCCTTCAGGGTTGCTCCAAGCATTGATCTTACCCATTAGTTTAGTCAGAGTCTGTCGCTGAATATCAATGTGACCTCTTCTGGATTAGAACAAAGAATGTGACTCAATGACTTTGCTCAACCCCAACGTGTCAACCTTATCAGATTAACAACCTGCTTAAATAATGTGACTTTTACCTATAAACAGCAGGTTGCGATCCCCTAAAAGGTTAACATTCAAGTTGTTATCACAAGTGGCATCACTCGTTTAGCAACTCATAAACCCCTTAGTCAATCAGCGGCAAAACCTGATTAGCTCCTAAAAGTTAATTAAAATATCAGAATTAAAATTGACAACCTAATCACTCTACTACTGTCAGGGATAATGCCTGATGAAACAATAATGATCTGGAGGATCAAAATCTGACTAATTATTAAATATTTACTAGGAATTATTCTCAAACAGTAAATATTATGTTAAATTGATAACTCTCACATCCACTAGTAGGGTTCATCCCCTAGTAGACAAGCATGTTTATTATAAAATGATCAAGCTGGGTAATGTGGGCATATAAAAATCCAACACTAGGTTAAAGAATAACCCAGAAGCCTACAATTATCAGGCTGTAGGTTAATAACCATAAGGGATGAGGATGATAGCGTAAAAGCCTCAATTGCATAGTAACAAAAGCTTTATTTCAAATAAAATTTGGGATTTGATATTTCAGCTATAATTTTTAATACTCTGATTTTATGTTTAATTATCTGACTTTGCTTTGTCAACTTTTAGAATACATAAACGTGATTTTTGACACTGTGTATTCTTTTTATAACCTTTGTTTGTACTGTCATCTCATTATAAAATATATACTCATCTGGAAACATCAGGTATCAAATTAATACCAGATGAAGGAGCTCCTGGTTTAACCCTCCTATTGGGAGAGGAAACTGTACTAGGTGCGTTTTAGGTAAACATACTATAAATTCATTTTAGTGCTTCTTGATTTCAGGCATATAGTGCTCTTCAGAATATGTGATGACAGGATTTTATTTTGTTAGTTGGCTGTAGAGAGGATGGGTTAAACGAGGAGGAGCCTCCTTCTATCTTATATTCAAGGTATGCCTCAAGGCATTAAGCTTAGTAAGGGGCATAGACCTAGGAATGGTACCCCTTTTAGTCTTAATAGGGTAAGTCCTGTCCAGCCTAATAGCTGTGGCAGGCAAACTTACACCATCATCGAGATGGCTCCCACAAATATAAGCTGCAAGTTTCTAAATTTCCTTCCTTTTAAGGGTTACTTTGACATGATTTTATCTATCAAATCCCAAGCCATGATTGCACCAATGATGATACTCTTAAATAAAATACATATATTCCCACCACTTACGCTTAGCTGACAGCAGATTCCACTCAGATGGTCAGAAGCTAGCCTTCCAAAACATCTCTCCCCCAAGCATCTCCACCATGAGCTCCTGAGGGCTTGGCGTCCTATGGTGCCAACCATATCTTGCAATTCATGGTTTAAAATAAAGAATTTATTTTGTGGGCCTCAAGCTTTTGCAACAGTTTACTCCTTCCATCAGGACATTCACCTTACGATTCCCCACACTTTCATTTGTTTCACCCCCAACAATCCTTTCTGGGCTTGCGTGGAGAACAACAGAGCAGTTTGATCTTTTTATTTAAGGCTTGATCATTCAAAGCATAAATGCCCTTCATTCATTGCTGCGGCAGACCCAGCACCTCCTCCTTCTGGTGTAAGTCATGCCACTGCCCTTTTAGAATTTTTAATATGGCTTTACCCTTCATCCAACTTCCTAAACCACTGCAGGCTCAGTTCCTGCTTCGCCAGGCAATCATAATTAGTCTTTCTAGAAAAGTTCAGAAGTATATCACACCCCAGGCCCCTGTTGATTTTATGGCTTGCAGTTGTTGGCCAACTGCTACCATCCCCACCCAATCACTTCCTGTTGCTGGCCCATTTTGGTAGATTGCAACCCATTAAAGTGCTTGAATGGGTCGATGTTGCTGATTCCCCTATGCCATTCAGCTCAATATTGGTTATCCTGAATCCTTAGATCCGCCGCCATAATTTTTCTTCAGTGCCATTTCCATCCTTGTAAAGCCTTTCCCATTTAAAAGTCCAACCACCAATTGGCTGTCAAAGCGGCAGCCCTCCACAATCACCCTCCTTTGCCAAGCCCTCCATGAGGCAATGCTGCCGCTGGTTGAGTGTTAAGGCCTGTCCTAATTCCAAGTTGTTGCAATTTGGGTTGCAACTGGGAGAGATAGGCACAGACATGTTTGCACTGCAATATATAATTGTTTGAAAATAGTATACCTCAAACTAAACGTAAAGCCTGATAAGAAATTAAGCCTTTATTAAATGTAAATTTTCAAAATCCGCCATAGTTTTGGTAGATAGTTCCATCAGTTAGAACCATCATTATAAGCGTGAACCAAAAAGATCCGCTATTGATGGTATTTACCAGAATGTGCGACGCTGCGTGTCCCTCTCAATACAAGGCCAACCCAATTTATACCCTGGCCTCTAGTGAATCAATTTTCCCTCCAGCTCCTGAATCTACTAGTGTTTCCCATTAATGGTCCACTGATATACTTTTGATAAAGCGTCTCAAACCTGACAGTAGTCTGTCCAACATCAGATGCAGCTTGGTAAATGGCTGTCCAACATCATGGCATCTTTGGGGTTTTAGTCAACAGGGAATCTTGAAAAAATTTGACTGAAAGATTCTGGTAATATTTGATCTTCAGAAACGGAACCAGTTTGAGGAATTGTACATTAAGTCAATAAGCGGGTAAGGTTCAATCTAGAAGGTCACTATTGTATGAATTAATTAATTAATTCTTAGATTTTGGTTGGATTTTCTAGCAAAAATCTGATGGCAGTTCATTTGAAATTGATCTACTTTTGGATACAGATAGTGGTACAAGGGTAAAGGCGAGATCTATATGTTGTTGGGGGTATTGGGCTGGTGTCAATATCATTTGGTCAAACCAAAATCTCGACATTTCCCCCACTTGATAAAGAATAAGGACCAATGAATTGGCTACTTCCAATGATAGGTTTAACGGTTGGTTGGGGTTGGCGTCTCAAAGCCCTGCTGGCACTCCTTGTGTTTTCAATTGGACCCATTCTGATGCATTTGAGCGAGGTTCTCTAGATCTTTAAAGTGCTTCTAATTGGGTTCCTTATCCCCTGAGGGACAGGATTATTGTTGTAGAGCACTGAATCTTCCAAGGTCTAAGTGGAGTAGCAATATTAAATTTCTTATTTTTACTGGGTACTTACTTTTTTCACCATATTATTTGAGGAACTACATCCGAGGTTCTTTGGGCTGATAAATCTCTTTAGCTCTTGCTGAGTACCCTAGACCAGAAAAATTATTTTGTCATTGCGTTCTAGTATTTTAGCTAAGGTGAACTCTGGCGGCACGTTTCCTGGAGCTGCTCAAGCATCAGGAAAATGGATATCTAGATTCCTCTAGAGCTGTGAATGCATATCATAACCTTTGTTCTCACCCCCTTATAATCTTTATAGGAGAAAAATGCGGCAATTTTATTCATGCTCATCAACTAACTCAAATTCCTTTCTGTAGAAGTTTAGAAGGCGTCACTGATCCTCTCTATAGCTTTCCTCTTCTAATTGGATCCTCACTCCTCTGATAACTGAACCACATCTTTTTAACCATGGCCACGTTGACTTCCTTATAATATGGGTGTGGTTAAGCGCCTCCTTATAAAAGGCCTACGATTCTCCTAGAATATTACTCATGTATTCTCCTGGGTAGAGGGTACATTGATAGTGCGCCATTATAGTGAGCTAAAATTTTAATTTTGAATTGCAACTGGGCAAGATTGCATAGGTATATTCAGCATTTAAACAGGTATAACTGTATGAAGATAGCATACCTCAAAAATAAACTTAAGTTGGAAAGAACTAAGCTATTTTAAACAAATCCTTCAAATCTGCTGTAGTCTCATCTTGTACTTCCTTTTAGGGGGATCTGGTATGAGGGAAATCAGAGTATGCCAAATAACCTCTTTAAACAGCTGCAGTCTTGTTGGGTACTTTCACCGTTTGAGATCTGGTGTAAGGTTATTCAACGTTCCTTCAGGACTTGTAGATACCAGAGTGTGCATGTCAAGAAAATGACCGGATGAATTCCTCCCAATAATATCAGGACTATGGGTTGTCAGTTAGTCGGGTGTGATTGCTGACTAATTGCTTAGTTCAATAGTATTTAATTTTATAGTAATATTAATTCAAGTTTAAGTTCATTGGAATCTTCATTTACTACTAAATTTCATTCATAGGTCATTGTGAGAATTTCTGGCGGAAAGCTGATCAATCTGTTACCAATCATCCAAAAATGGTTCTGCTGACTAATTTGAAGCACAAGCGACTCATGACAAGGATGCTCAAAGTTTTATTTAACTTTGAATTTATATATTAATTACTGGTGACTTGTGCCAAGGATGGATAAACCTAATTTAATATTCAGTGATCAGACAAGCGGATTGGGAGGGAATTGCTACCAAAATAAATTGATGATCTTTAGAGTTCTGGCCTGGATGGCCAAGGGGTTTCAGAGGTACAGTAACCTAGGTATAAATAATCGTTCTTCCCTACAAATAAACATATCTCTTTCACCCTTATTTATTTTAATTGTTAGTAGTTCATCAGCTAAGTTAAAATAATTAGGGACTGGAGATCCTTGAAGTTGGTGCGAGGGTGACACGCCTGGAGTGGCTGACGCTGCCAGCTCTCATACCACCCCTTAGGAGGAACCAGTGGAAACCTGGGCAACTACCACCAATGGAATTGCTGCTAACCGTCAGCACTGAGGGGTGCAGCGTGGGAGTGCCTTGGCCGCCCAGGATGGTGCAGGACTTGCTGGGGCATACCACAGACCCTGGGGCTAAGGCGAAGTCATTGGTCTGCTGTGTTGGTGGGTTGGAAGCGGACTCAGTAGGGGGTTGGTACGCCTATGAAGGTGAAACAACAAAGGGTCAACCAGTCTCCATACTGGTTGACCTGGCACGCTAGCGGAGCCCATAGTCAATTTTGTGACAGTGCATTTCTGCGTTTGTCCTTTTTACAGTAAATGGCCAACCAATTTATATTTTAGCCTCTAGTAAACCAGCCTTCCCTGTACCTCCTAAATTGTCTAGCATTTCCCATTAATGGTCCACTAAAGGATTGTGGATAAAACGCGCCTGAGACTTGTTGGTCATCCACCAACGTTGGGCACAACTTGATGGTGGTCTGTTAAACATTATGTGCATCTTGGAAATCATCTGCTCAACGTTGGACACATTTTTAGGGTTTTCAATCAACATAGATATTCAGGACAGATTGGCGATATCATTTTAGATAAATTTGAATGATAGGAACAGATTTGGTTTAGGATAACTGAGCATTCTGTTGATGAGAAGATAGAATTTATCGGTCAGAAGTTAGGATCATATAGTTAAATGATAGTGGCTTGTGTTGGGTGGGAAATAAATTTTTAAAAGTTATCTGGTAGCGAATTGATGAGCCAACCTAATTAGAAACAGATAACTTAAACAAGGATATAACAAAATATTAAATGCTTATATTTTGGGCCAAAAATATGCTTCAAAATATATTATGGCAATAATCTGGATGAGGGTAAAGATGAGGTCTATAAGCAGTAAGGGTATTATGACTGGTGTTGATATCCTGTGATTGATTAACCTCAAATCTCAACACCAGCCAACTTCCAAAAAAGGCCAGGGATAAAATCAAGTAACTAAATTTGCTTTAGATCACTTATGCATTAAAGTTCAAAGCAATCATTGAAAACCACCACCTACCCCTAAGACTAACAATGTCAAAAGAGTTTCTGTAACTCTCCCATTCCCATAGAGGTGTTGAGGGATTTACTGACACACCGCCAGGGAACTAGTCGTTATTAATATGGTAAACAAGGCACCTCTGAGGATGCTGGAACAGAGGGGACCTAGGGCAAGGGCGTGCAACACACTTTTAGTAGTAAAACACTAATAAACAACAGAAATCAGTTGGACCCCAAAGGGGAGTCCATGCCAAGTGGGATCCGTGCAGGAGGGCTTGGGTGCCTCAATCTGGATAGTACTGGGGCTACCCAGCGGTGCACCAGATTTGGTAGAAATTTTAGTAAAAATATAATGGCCAATGTTGTTGAAACCTCCTCAATAAGGTCCACACAAAAAATTTCTCTTGAAAAACCATATTAAAAAAATGTAAAGATAATGGGGGGTTTAATTGAAAGATGGCCAACAAGAAACTTTGGTCTCAAGAAACATATTTAAACAATAGGGGCGAATCATCAAATTAGGGAATTTATGCTAAGCCTAAGTGACCCAATAGGCGAACCCTACCATTAACCAGAGTAAGGTAGCTTGAGATTGACCAAATTCAAGCTATTAATTGTAGGCAAATCTGACCCAAACTTGCATTATTGAATATTAAACAGGTTTATAAACCCCATTTGCTGAGCAACTAAACCAAAACCGTCACCTAGACTATTTTTAGTGCATTTTGACGCCCTTGCTGTAACTCAGGGATGGGCATCAAGCACAATTCCAGACCAATCTTGACATATCTGATCTAAATCTAGCGTTGATCCAGATATATGTTTGAGGTCAAGAAGGCCTACTAACTCGACTTTTTCTCCTGATGACCAGCTTTTTTTCTTATGGTTTTTACCTCAATAATCTCATCAAGTCATGACATTACCCTCTCATTATTTTGAGGCTCCACCCCCCTCCAGGGGCTTTCTCCAGGGAAAAGTTCTTGTGGGATGGGGCCAACTTCATAGAGGCGATGGTTTGCTTAGACTTGGGTCCTGCAGCATTAGGGAATCACTAATGGAAAACTATAATCAGATCCTAGCATGAGTGCAGTCACGCGCTGGTATTTAACTGTCCTCCACTGCGTCAAATCCCTTCCAGGATACAAGGTAATTAAGCCTTCTTCGTACTCAGCGTGAGGCCAAAATCTCCTCCACTTCCCACTCAAGCGCCTCATGCACGAGATAAGCCTCTGGAGTCTCTGGTTGGTGCCCTTAAACAACGTAAACTTACTTTTAAGGAAGACTGAAAAGATTTGGAACAGGGGGAGAACCAACTGGTTGAGGCGTGCCCATCTTTCTGACAATGCATAAGGCTTAATCCTCTTTGGTCCTAGTTTTTTAATAGTTTCTTGATTGGAATGTTTTTAGAATCTGGCATCACGAGATCTCCTTCCTTGTAAGCAGGACCTGCCCATCTCTTCCCATCCACGTTCTTCTTATAAGCTTGCATAGCTGCATCAAAGTTTGTGCTCACCCCTTGTTAACTTTCTTGATCATTTTTTCAAAACCACAACCGCTTCCACCTAGGATCCACAACTGGGCTCCATTTTATAGGCGAGATTAAATTCATAGTTGGCGAAGATGGGGGAACAACCAATTGATGAATGTTGGGCATTATTATAACTAAATTAGGCCATGAGGAGATGGGAAATCCAATCTGAATGGTCTGCGGCGGTGTAACACCACAGGAACTGCTCCAAGCACTGGTTCATTCGTTCAGTCTGTCCATCTGACTGGGGATGATAGGAAATTGAATGGCAGGGATGGATCTGAAAGGTCTTACACAGCTCTTCACCTAAAGACAGAAATAAACTGGGGCCCCCAGTCACTTATTATCTCATGGGGACCTCATTAAGATTAAACACGTGAGATGCAAAGAGTCTAGCTATCTCTGCTGTGGTACTGTGGTTCTGCAAGGATAAAGTAAAAGAACTTCGTAAAACGGTCCACCACTACCATGATAGCGTCATAACCATCAGGTGCAGGTAAATCTACAATTAAATCCACTGATACAGAAGTCTAAGGCCCCTCAGCCTTTTGAACTTGTACCAACAACCCCACTAGTGGCTGGCGAAATGGTTTCATTTTGGTTGCAAACCAGGCACTTCTTACAATACCTTGCAACCTGAGCGGCTAATCCCTTCCAATTAAGTGCGCTAGATTAGCTCTAGAGTCTTCACCTTACCAGGATGGCCAACAGTGATTCCGTCATGATGGTCCCAGATGATTTCTAGGCGAAGTGGTCCAGTAGGAACCCATAGGCGACCCTGAAACTACACCATCTCACCCTTCACGTGATAACCTTTGGTAATATCTTCTTGATTCAACTTGCTCTTGGCGAGGACCATAGCATAATCAGCTGACAACGGCTGTAAAAGGACTAATATTCTGAAGATCCCATATTCCTCCGCATTTTCCAGAGGAGCAAGCGCTGGCCCATGGGCCAAGGGAGATGAAAGTGGAGACACAATATTGCCTGTGGAATCACCAAGTGGGTGTTGTGTACCTCTACCTCCTTAAGCACAGGAGCTAGTGCAGGTTTTTGGCTCAATGCATCCACTAAACCATTCTCCTTTTTCCTTTGTAAACTCATAAGAAAATGATAGTGGGCCAGGGTCTCATGCCAGCGAGTTTTCTGTGTATTCAAAACATGAGATGCACAGCCATACAACAAGGCACGGTGATCTGTATGGGCGCAGAAGGGCTGGGATGAGCCATGCAAGTGATGACGTCAATAAGTCAGCATTTTAACCACTGCTTATAACTCTTTATCGTATATGGCGTAGTTTAACTATGGCAGAGACATCTTCCTGGAAAAATATCCCACCAGATGATCCATTCCAACTTCGCTTACTTATAATAGGACCGCCACTATGGCGAAGTTGGAGGCATCAGAAGATACAAAAACTCCTTATTGGGGTCTACATGATGAAGGACGGACGTGGACAACAGGGTGCACTTTACTTCTTGGAAGGCATCCTGAAAAGCTGGGGAACACTGGAGAACTTTTACTCCACTTGCCTTATACAAGGGCGCCGCCACTTCAGAAAGGTTTGGTGTGATTTTCTTAAGGAAGTACATGTCCCCAAAAAACCCTCAATTCCTTGACAGAAGTTGGGGTAGCCCACTCGCAAATTGCCTTCTCCTTATCTGAAGTTATCATGTGGCTTTAGTTAAATATGAAGTTGCCCAGGAAGGTGGCCTGGGGCTTAAAGAACTCACACTTACTGATTTTCAGCGTAAGGTTGGATGCCCCAAATTATCCACCAATTGCCACAAGTGTATAGCATAGAGCTCAATATCAGGGGAAAACACCATAATATTATCCATATAGGCCACCGCGCACACACCCAGAAGGTCCCCATAGCCGCATCTATAAAGCATTGAAAGATAGCTGGGGCGTTTTTCAGCCCAAATGGTATGACATTATACAAAAATTTCTTTAAAAGCAGAACGCAGTTAGCCACTCCTGGCCCTTTTTGATCAGATCTGGTTGAACGCATTTAAGCAGTCAAGTTTGGAGAAAATCTTTTCCTTCTCCACATAGCGAGCAATCTGGGAATCCAATGGGATGGAAAGCAAGTCTGTTATTGTGACATTGTTTAAGTTCCTATAATCTATGCGTGGGCGTAGAGTACCATTGACTTTCTCCCCAAAGAGAAATGGGGAGCATACCAGAGAAATACGCTGAAATATTGCACCTTTAGCCAAACTACCCCTTATCCACACATTTAAGGCCGCTTCCTCCAGTACAGAAAGTTGGTAAATGGGAGAAGATACATGCACCAGATCAACGGTGAGCTTGAACTTGCAATAAAACTCTGAATGAGCTGGTAGTACATTGGCTGAGGCCGCATCAAACGAAGATTCCAGCCTCTCCAAACAGGAAGGTAAGGGTACCTCCAAAGAGGGCTTCAGCACTGAGGCAAGACTGAGAGTGTGAATATTGGGTCAATGGGGCAGATCCCCCTGAAAGTTCGCTTCAGACAAAAGGACAACTAATTATGATCATTCTTCAAAGTTAATGACAAAGTATTGTCTTTAAAGTTGGTTCTGACATCAAACTTTCACCACCACTTTAAGCCCACATTAATGGTGTCAAGAGGGTTTTGATTGCTTGGAAGTGGTCAGCCAAATGATATTTGCAAACTTGATAATCCACTAATTCAAGAACCCTCAGCGTGGGAATACCTTGGGAAGACCCTCCTATAACCATACCACCAGGCAAGTAACTCAACTCAATATAGTCGGATAAGATTGGTCAATAAAATTCTCAGAGGCTCCTGTGTCACCAAAATAGTTGTGCTGATTTTCCATAAGAGGATGAAAGGGTAGAGGTCAACAAAAAATATCCTGAACGATCATTATTCAAAGCGGATAATGCCAAGACTTCACCAGTGAGGACTTCATCAGGCATAAGCATGCTTCCAGGATAATCTTTTGCATCATAGAATGGGAGGGATAGTTGGCCACTCTTACTACTGAGGTCACATATCCCACCATATCTTCAGCAGTTGCATAGACATTTTTATATCTTAAAAGCAATTCCTTTTCTACCCCCTGTGTTCTGCAAATCATGATAGGGGTCAAGCGTGGATTCTCTGGGGTGATCTGTTATATTTAAATGGGTTCCAAATTAGAGCCACAAAGGGAAGATAAGTGGTTCTTTTTTATATAAGGATCGGCGTTATGAAACGCGTTATGGACTTGAACGACCCCATACCCATTTTGGCGGTGGGTTGTGCATCTTTATCCAAGGCCATCAAATCCATGCCCTCTGTCAATGATCCTGACTGCACCATCAAACGCGATGCTGAGAAAACATCTTTTTGTTATAATGCTTCCATTAAATTAGGGGGACTGTCAGGGAATCACAACACTCAGATTGCATAACGTTCACATCCACCAGGTACAAGCAAGAAGGGTGGGTACTTCCCATTTAAAGGTAGCAAGAATTACGCTGATATACACAATTATTGTCAAAGTGAGAGAAAAGGTGGTGAGCCCCACTGCAGCTATGACCATCAGCTGACTAACCCAATTTACACTTTGCAAAAGTCACATGGATAATTCTAGTAACATAAAAAAAGTAAGTTGGTTGTCTAATGTCAAGAGAGTGTCTTTAAGTCTCCCATTCCCATAGAGGTGGTTCAGGGTGCACCGCCACACCTCCAGGTAACTAGTCATTATCAAGATGGTAAACAAGAAACCACTGAGGATGCCAGAACAGAGGAGACAGGGCAAGGGCGTACAACGCATTTTTGTAGTAAAACACTAATAAAAAACAGAACTTGGTTAGACCCCAAAGGGGAGTCCATGCCAAGTGGGGATCCATGCAGGAGGGCTTGGGTGCCTCAATCTAGATTGGACTGGGGCTACCCAGCGGTGCACCAGATTTGGTAGATATCTAGTAAAAATAAAATGGCCAACGTTGTTAGAGACCTCCTCAAGGAGGTCCACACACAAGGGTTCTCCTGAGGAACCATGTTAAAAAATGTAAAGCTAACGGGGGTTTTATTTGAAGGATGGCCAACAAGGAACTTTGGTCTCATAAAACATATTTAAACAATAGGGGTGAATAATCAAATTGGGGAATTTATGCTAAGACTATGTGACCCAATAGGCGAACCCTACCATTGACCAGGGTACTGTAGCTCAAGATCGACAAAATTTAAGTTATTGATTGTAAGAAAAGCTGACCCAATCTTGCAGTATTGAATATTTAATGGGTTTCAAAAACTCGTTTGCCAAGAAACTAAACTGAACCATCACTGTTAAGACTATAGCTAGTGCTTTTTAACGCCCATGCTGTAACAAAAGGCTGGGATTCACGCACATCCCCTAGACCAACCTGGGCATATATGGCCTGAACCCAGCGTTGTTCCAGGGTAATTTATGAAGTCAGGAAGGCCTTCTAACTTGAAATCTTTGGCCTCCTGACGACCAGTTATATCCTTACAGTTGTTACCCTCAATCATGTCATCAAGCCATGATAGACAGAAAACTAAAACTTCACTCATATGTGAACCTCCTAGATAATCTGAAAGCCAGATTTTCCAGTAGATAGATGTGCCTCACATTGTATGCATCCCACGAAGTTAAAATTTGTTTTTTCCACCTCTTCCCCATTCCTCCAAAGACCTAACTCTTATTATGTCTGCTTGTACATGTAATCTCAAAGCCTCGCGGCAGACTCTATCCACCTGACCTACATTCCCCATATCATATGGCAATTGCCTACTGCTATGGTACCACGTTGGACATTATTTATTTCTTGTTTTATTTTGTCACCCATAAATAAAAAATGAATGGACGCTCCCTCTTAAATTGTGCCCCATTAATACTAAAAAATGAGTACAGTGAGCAGCAAGTAAATACCAATAAACTCACCCTCCACGATCACAAGTCCTTGACACCCAACAACTAACAGCTTATAGAAACAAGATTAATTTCCTTCAAAGATACCCTTAACTGGGACAGCTCCAATAGATAGTTGCTGAACGTTTATTTTCATGTTAGCTGCCTTAAGCTTATCCTTTAACACAGGAACAGTGTTTTTAATATCAATCTTTTTATCTCTCACCTGGCAGATCATACTCCTGTATTCTCATTTTCAGTGTCTTGAGTCCTAAAGATGCTATGTGATTACTTGATTTTCTAAAACAGAAGCCAATTTTTTACTCAATTTTTAGCTCCTTTGATAATGGTAAAGACTGAAAAAAGCTACTTTTTTGATATATAGGAGTCCTTAAGCACCTTTTTTAGGGTATCAGCGTGCCAAGAGTAAACTGGCCTGTGAATGTGGGTGTTGTTGAAATTTTGATATGCCCACATTACCTAGTGTATTCAATTATAATACATATGCTTGTCCACTAGGGTATTCATCCCGCTAGTGAATGTGGGAGATATCAATTACATAGGATAACTATTGTTTGGATAAATATTCCTATAAAATCAATAATAAATTACTTAGTTTTGATCTGCTGATTCACTAATGTTTTGTCAGGATGATTGTCAAAATTAAACAAGTAATTAGGGTGAAAATTTCAATATTTTATAATCTAATTAACTAGTAGAAGTTGATCAGGTTTTGTTGCTAATTGACTAAGGGGTTTATGAGTTGCCAGGCGAGTAATGCCGCCTGTGATCAACAACTTGTGAGTTAACCTTTAGGGACTTCAACCTGCTGTTTATGAGTAAAAGTATTAATACCTAGGCAGATTGCTAGCCTAATAAAGGTGACACGCTTTGATTGAGAAAAGGCATTGAAACACGTTCCTTGTTCCAACCCAAAATTGATTGCATTGATAATTGGTGGCACAATATGACTAAAACTGATGAGGAAGATCAATGTTTGAAGCGACCCTGAAGGGTTAACTTTTTGGCATTGGCTGATATTTCCAAATTGGGGTGCCAACAGAATGGTGGGAACTAGATTCTTTTATAAATTCCATTATATTTTTTCTTAATAAAGCAGATAGGATAGAAAAAGCTCAAATACTTTAATAAATCAGAATATCATACATTTAGTGTATAATTTTACTCGAAGACTAGAGGTTGGAAGGATAAGAGATCCTTTGTCTATTTTATTGTTATCTCTGCGGACTCTGTGTGAAGAGAGAGAAGAAGAATTACTGAACCTAATCCTAGGTTAATTTCTATCATAAGAGGAAGAAGTCTCTATTAATATTCCAGAAGAACATAAAGGGTTATGACTAGCACCAGTTTAGCGTTAGACCTATTACCCATCTTAACTATAAAGATTAAATTATAGTAATAGTCTTCATACCTTTAAACCAATTCAAATTATTATCAACAATTCATATGACGCGCATATAAGGAACCTATGCAATTTAATATTGGGAGCTGACGCCCAAAAATCTTCAAAGAGTACAAAGCTACAAGATTTATAAAATTTGGTGCTCACTGCAAAGGGAATTTGTTTTTAAGCTAGAATTAATAAGAAGGTTATATCAAACATGTCTTAAAAGAACAAACTAAGGAAGCTTTGGATGGGACTAGAGACCTTAAAAAACTCGCTAAACTTGGCGTCACAGGCCAAATTTACTATTTTTTAAGAACAGGTGATGAAAGCTGAGGAAAAGGTTGACCAAGTTGAAAAAATGATCTTTATGGGAAGGTCACCTCCTTGAAGAAAAAGGAGGGAGAATTAATTAAAGAAGTATTATCTCAAAAATGGAGTGAGAAAAGTGATTAGAAAATGTTTCAATAGATTAATAAACTAATGACATGCATGTTGAAGCACATAGAGGAATTAGAAAATCACAATTGTGCTTGCGTCAAATAGATGCAGATGAAGTTGACAACTTACACACATGAAACTCCAGTAAGAAAAATTCAACCACCCAGAAATATGCCTGGGTCATTTGCTGCCATATTGGAAATGACTCCTGAAAAACTCTAATTGTTAATTAAGTTATTAGGCAGGAATACCCTGCAAGGGGGAGCCACATATGAATTTTGGGTTGCCTCAAACTTTTCCTCATTTTACCAGGACAACGCCTGGCATTTTTCTGACTAATAAAATGTCACTGTTTGGATTTAGTGACTAACTAAAGGCAGTGACTGTGGAGAACTTCCTGAACACCAATTGCCAGATTCTGGGGTTTCCCTTTTAATGGGGAAAATTAGACGTATGATGAAGACAATGAAGCTATTATGATTATAGTTTAGAAGCCCTTTGTGGATTTCCGTTTGCAAACAGGACTTTTGGGCATTTAATACTAAAAATATATAACTTTAGCAGCTTTTGCCAACTTATTCTACCAGTAACTACAAGCTTTGCCTGTGCAAAATGTACTATTGGATTTTAATACATTAATCACAATGCAAGCGGTGCTTTGCCCTACTGAGATTTGCATCATACAATGGCTTCAGCACTTGTGTATCAGATGTTCACATCACAGATGGTAGATCATATAAAGATGTTAGGGCAACCTTTGAAGCCCCCTAAATAAACTTTTTAATGTTATTTATATTAAAAATCAAAATACAATGAAATTAGCTAAGCCTATTAAATAGCATTATAATTTCGTTTGTAATGATAAACAAGACTGAAGGACTAAAATGAGTGGAAAAAACTCATATTTGCTGCCACCAATGTGGGAAACTTGTACATACTGTTAAATAACGTTGAAGTAATAAAGCTAAGGAGAAAGTTATTCTAGTCCAGGTGAAAGAGAAGGAAATCAATCAAGATTTAGAAAATGACCCGCGGTCTAGATAAGGAACATTCTGGCACTGTGGTCAAAATTTATTCCCCTGATATTAAACAATGACAAATATATTTCTGGTCTATTTATTGATGAAGAAACACCTGACCTGCTCTATCTGGTTGTTAATTTGGATGTGAACGCCATTACCCAAGCAAAAGTGAAGGGGATCAACCCCAAATTGTGAAAAAAGTTGCTCAGCTATATGCTCATAAGCTAGCAGACAATATTAGATCCTCCAAAAGAATGGAAGAATTGCTCAAAATAATCTAGATGAGGTGAATGTATGTCTCTTCATTATCACGATCAAGAAATCTTTTTATTTTATCCACATAATTAATCATACTTTCAATCTGGCGATTACTACCGTTATTTACTCAGTTATTACTTTATTACAATACTATGAGTGTATATATGTGGATTTTATAGTCAACTGAATAAGATTATAGCAATAAATGACAGTGGAGCGCCCATCAATACCATTTGACAATTGATGTATAAAATTAAGATTCCGCCAGATCTAGAGCACTGGAAAGAATATGGAAAAGCTGAACCAGATATTACTATATCCTGTGGATCCTACAGTGCTCTGCCTCTATAGTACAGATTGCTGGGGTATCAGCTCCCGCCCATAGTGTTAACTAATCAAAGTTATAACATACATATCAGGATGGAATTCTTAGAAAGTACTGTATGAAATGTGATTTTGAAAATATACCTTAAAATTGTTGGGCAAACCCTGCTCTTGGTATATCAGCGGAGAGGAGAAACACCGCTGATAAAAAAGAGCAAATTTGAATTTTGAAATACAATGATGGCATCATTCCCATCCAGTACAAGTTGGATGGACAAAAATAGAGGTAAATTCCAAAGGAGATCCTAGAAAATCGTGGGTTGCTCTTGAGGAGCAAAATGATGAACACCATTCCTTCAGTAACACAAATAACAGATAACACAAAATTAACGTTCAAAATTCCAGAGCAAGTATGGAGAAGTCATTAGCTAATGGATTAATTCAAAAATTGCGCCATGGGTAGTTCTGGGGATTATTATGTCAGGCCATGGTAAAATAAGGGTGCCACTTGCCAATCTATGAGAAAGATGATGAAGATAGAGAAAAATCAAGTCATCATGTTTCTGTATCTAATCACTGTCAGAATTCAGTAAATTATATGACTTCAGAATGTTAAGTGAGATGGGATTACCAGTAGATTCTGCCTAAAGCATCAACGTTTTAATTTATCAAGAGCAGCTGGTGGATCTATCAGATCAACAGCAAGAGGATGTGCTCATATTATTTGAGAACTATTGGGTGATATTCGCCCAGTATGACCACAACCCTAAATGTTCAAAAAACGTGATCCATAGGGTCAACATTATGGAATATCCACCAGTAATTATGAGACCAGTCCGTCAGTCTAGGGCTGCTAAAACTGTGGCTTTTGAAGAAATCATAAAGTTAGTAGAGCATGGGTTCCGCATTCCATCATTGAGTCCTTGGGCGAGTCTAATCCTAATTTTAAAGAAGAAAGATAGATCAAATTGAGTAGTGATCAATAATTGCAATTAAATGAAATCACCAAAAATGATTCCTATTTGCTGCTGAGGATCAATGATGCGCTCAATCGCACATGGGATGGCAAGTACTTTTTGGCGATGGACTTACTTTTGGGATATTGGCAAATAAATAATATAGGAAGGGTAAGAAAAATGTGATGTATTAACTGCACTAGGGTTATACAGATGATCAGAATTCTTCAGGGATTATGCAATGTGCCACCAACATTCCAGAGGGTCATGGATTCCATAAGTGTTAATTAAAGTTATCCTGCGTTTTGGTATACTTAATGATATCATTGTATTCAAAAGGTCCTTCACTGATTACTTGAAGCACTTAGCAAAAGTGTTCAAGCACCTGGCAACGGCGAACTTGAAGATCAAGCTGAGGAAATGTCATTTCTTCAAAAAGCGCTTGACTATTTGGGGTTTTATTATAAACTCCAATGGACTGCAACTCAACTGCAGATAATGGCAATTGAAAGGATTTCAATCCTGAAGAGCGAGCAGACATACAAGTATTTCTTGGAATGGTCAGCTAATATTAATAATTCATTAAAGATTTCGCCAGAATTGCTGAGCCATTATTCCTCTTAGTGAAGGATCTGAAAAAAGATTTTTTTGTAATGAGGAGGCCCAAGAATTGTTTTATGAGTTATGCCACTATTTAAATGACTAGTCCTGTGCTAAAATGCCCGAATTTTGATCAGGAATTTATAATATAAACTAACGGCTCCTTATTGGTGATTGGTGCCTTAAGTCAAGTAGACGAAGAAGGGTAAGAGCATTCTTAGCCTATGTGAGTAAAACACTGACACCAGAAGAAAGGAACTACACCTTTACAGAGTGCAAGTACCTTGAAGTGATTTATGCATGCAAGCAAATTAAAGTGTATATCCATGAGACACATTTCAAAGTTTTGGCTGACCACTTGTCTCTACTCGACTTCTAACCTGAAGAAACAATAGGGATGACTGGCATGATGGACTTTAAAGCTACAAGCCTGCAATTTCGAGATAATACACTGAGAAGGAGCAGCACATCAAAACACTGAGAGATTGTCAAGATTGCCTGC